>CAKNWT010306224.1:2698-20774 GCA_932066315.1 Andricus coriarius | reverse complement strand
AAAGAAAAGGTCACCAAGGCAGAAGTGAGCAAAACATTACGTGCCCTTAATCGGAAGAATCATCCAGTACAGAGTATGGAGTGTAAAATGCTGCAAAGACCTCACCGGTTGCTTCCGTGACAACGTTATCATCACGTACCGTCTGGTCGAATGTCCTCATGGTTGTATCAAAGTTCCTGTCACACCCTAAAGTATAAAATTGAGCATCATCGTTATCTGAAGCTTCACTTTCCTCATTTAGGGCTTCAAGTGAGCCCTCAGACTCGGACTCAGACTCAGACTCTTCAGTGCAGTCTTCCTCAGTAGAGGAGGGGTTACTTGGGAAGTTATAATTTGCGTCATCGTCATCTTCCGCCGATGAGCGAACATGAACCGTACCTCGTGAATGTCCCTCCCGCTTGGATCGTAGTGCTGCGACCGCTTCTGGGCTCAACCAGTTCTTTCTCACTCTCATAGGTTTCGAGGACTGTGATACTTGAATCTTGCTGGTTTTACGAGGTGGAGAACAGATCCTTTCTTCCCGTGGTACGGAGGAAGAAGGTGAACAGCTGGGGTACAAAACAGTTTCATTTCCTACGCAAGAAGTGTGACTATTTATTCCACTGGACGATGACCGTGGTTGCTCGCGTTTCTTGGGGCGTCTTGATACCGCCAACTCTGAATTGATCAGATGATCTGGTGCTACAAGGGAAGTGGTGGTTGTGACTTCCTGCGAAGAAGCAGGTGGAGAATTATGGGTGCGATGAAAATCGTCATTCATCGCAGAATCCGTATAATCATCTTCTCCAAAAGAAGATGCAGATACATCCTCGTGTGTCGCGGACATTCCAGATACAGTCAATTCAGAAAAGCTGGCATGAATTCTTTCAGTGGGCTCCGTGTTGCTTGAAGAAGCATCACTCAGCAACTGTAAAACCGCGCACTTTTTGAGATAAACTTGGCATGGAACAGTCACTCTGTCAGCGAGTTCTTGCAACCTTCTTGCATTCAGCTCTTGTTGCACAAGAGCTATTCTCTCCCTACGCCTTGCGTTCATTTCCTGACAGTTAGCCACTTTTTTGGAACGGGAACGTTTCTCTTCATAGTAAGATCGCGGAGTACGCCACGAAGAAAGGGTACCATTATGAGGACTGTGGGCAGGAGCTTCGCACTCTACAGGTTCGCGATGTTGGTTTGTAATATGGACGAGAATTGCAGGTTGTTCATCGCCGACATTGTTCATGTCACCTTCAGATTCACCATTGCCTTCGTCGCTCGTAGCGCCGTTGTGAAAATCTTGGCCTTGATCTGCTGGAAGAACCTCCGGGACATGCTCTGCCTCTTCGATTTCATACGGGCTACCATCGTGAGGATTGTGGGCAGGAGCTTCGCACTCCACAGGTTTTCGTTGGTGGTTTTCAACAGGGGCGAGAGGGGCGAGAATTGCAGGCTGTTCATCAGCGACGTTGTTTATGTCAAATTCACAATCACCTTTGCCATCGTCACTCATAGCGCCGTTAGGAACATCTTGGACTTCATGTTCTGGAGGAACCTCCTCGACGGACTCTGCCTCTTTGATTTCAGAGTGTCGGACAAATAAGCCACGTGAACATCGTGGACGTCGGTCCAACTTATCCGCTCGTGGTAGTAAGTCTCTTTCGTCATATGGAAAAAGACCAGACAGAGGCAGAAATTGACGATCTTTCTTTTTGTCAAAGAAAACATTCGGAAAGAATTCACAGTGTTGCTTTAAAACAGATGTGAGTTCGTGGAGCACTCCTGCAGGCAAGTCTTGCCCGTTGCACCTAATGCCACAAAGCGGAGCAAGAGCATTTCGCAAGACCTGTCCGGCTGGAGTTGTTGGTGAAGCAATGCATTGAACGACTTCATGTACGGTTTTTTCGGGAGTAGCAAAGCAAACGCTATGCAACTTTCCCCTACGTTTACTCGCACCGGAAGCACGTTCATCCAGAACGGATCTCTTTAGCATGTTTATCAAGACTTCTTCACTGTTGGCAAAGTTTACTCCAGGAATGGCACGCTTGTATCCATACAAGGCAAAGGCAATCACCAAAAGTTTTGCTAATCGGGTATGGGGATGAGAATCTAGAAACATGTAGCCCCCAACCTCAGTTTCATGAGAAAGGAAATGAAGGACATGAATCGTGAGTTTACAAAAAGATTGGCCTTTCACACAGAGGTGACGATAGTCCTCTTTTAAAAGAGCCTGAATGGTAAGACTTTTGTACATTTCTTCAAAAGATTTCACTCCATTTGTCGTCAAGTCGTTCATGAGTGGCATTATCGAACCCCTTCGCGAAAATCCAAACTTGATGTAATGACGGACAAGCAGCTGATTGTAAAAGGTACGCGCAATCTGTTGTTTGGAGGGCAACGGGTTCTTTGCACGGTCTTTAATCACAGAAGTGATGTTCTTCAATGGTGCGATGATACGCTCTTTCAGGAACTCTTCGTATGTTCCGTCTACGCCGCCAAACATGACCAGCATAGAAAGACGAGTAGTCGAGTTAAGGGGGCCAAAGATAAAGTCCTTTACGCTAGCTGTCCAATTCGCAGCAAAATTATCTGTGGAAATCCATTCAATGGCCTCCTTAACGCTGCGGAAGAAGTGGCTCAATTCGATTTGTATTCCTGAATGTACCAGAAGATCATCTTTGTGATTGTCCATCATGCAGGCGTAATTTTGCGCTGATATCGCAAGCATTGACAGACTTTTATCCAAGGATCGATTCTTATCGCGATTGGAGGATTCACCCGTATCGCTCAAATGGGAATAGCCAAAATCGCAACAGATTTCGGAAGCCCACGCAGAGCCCTTTTCTTTGGCAAAAGTCTTGAATGCTGTGTTATACGACTTGCCCTTGCACACACTAGGATGGAAGTCGCAGTAACGATCCAAGGGTTCCCTTTTGGACGCACCCACAATTGGCGAAATGTTAACTGCAAAGTGGCTAGCTCCTTTGAGTTTGCATTTAGTGAATGTTTGGAAACGAGGGCCTCGTTTTACAAGCTCGCGATTATTGACGCACATTTGATACGGAAGCTTGGCAAATTTCGGATTCGGACGGATTTCCATTGCTAGATCGATGATGAGGGTATTAAATATCGCATTTGGCAGGAATTCCCGTTCCAATGTTTCAAGCAGGGCATCTAAATTGTACCTTTTACCGTTCTCATGAATTGAGAAGCAAACGTGTTTCAGAACGTCCACATTTCCCTTGAAGACTTCCTTCTCAACATCAACTAATGTAGCAAACCGTTCCCACAGGTGCCTTGCCACGTACAATGTTAGACTAGTTTCGTATATATCCGTGACGTGGCAATTTTGAATGTGGGATCGACCAGCAGCATCCTCTCGGTCAGCCTTCTTCAGACATTGTAATACCACGCCATTCATGAAATTACGAGCTATGTCTTTAGGAGGGTCACTAGCGTTGCCAATCCCTATGAACACGTATATGGTGCAACCATTGGTGAAACCTAAAGGCCAAGAATACCATTTGCAAACAGCACTGTCAGTCAATCCGGCTAGCTGGACAGTCGCATTGTTCTTGGCGTCTTGTAAATGGTTTACGCGATTATTAATTTTAAAATGCCCGGGCATTTTGAAATTATTCGACAGCGTTTCGAATAAGCAATTCATGCTGTCGTAATCGGGAAGGGTAAATTGAAGATTCTCTTCCTGATCGCGTTGTAAAATAGTAGCCGTAAACGGCAAATCGGACATCGAATCCACGTCTTCAGCAATTGTCAGTTCTCTTTCTTCATCTAATGTACTATACATGTTTTTTGTAATTAAAAATAAAGGGCACTAAAATAAAGAAAAGAACCTATTATGTCCACAGGAAACTCGACTCGTCAATGGCTCCCAAGAAGGTGAGATCTGTTCGAGCACCGCCTCTTCTCGGCCAACCTGGCTCCAAGAAGAACAATGCAGCCTTGAGAAGAATCGAAGAGCAAAATAGACGCTGGAATAAAAAGAAGGAAAATGCGTTACAGAAAAAAAGATCCAATACAAAAAAAACCATTTTCGCGACATTCAAAGAAATTTTCCGCATCCAAACTAACAATGACAAAGGAAAAAGTGAAGAGGAGGTATGTAGAAGGAAATAATTCGAATATAATTAGTTAAAATTTAGTTTGTTCATTGCATCTGCTTCGCGATTTTTATAGAGAATTTCTTGTTTCATCGAAATTTTTCTCTTTCAATGTGTATGAAGTGACAGCAACAGTAGAAACTTGTAAATTGATTCTTTCCTGTTTTCTTGTCAACAGAAATTTTGGGACGCTGTGATTGATGATGAGGCAGTCGCAAACAACACTGTGAGCGAAGTGTGCACCGTGCCTCCCTATACCAGCCTACCACCAATGCTGGCACGCATCCAGCAGTTGTCTCGTGAGCGACTGACACTTTTTCCGAGGAGCGAATCCACTGTTCGGCACAAAATTAGAAGGGAATGTGTGCAACTTGCACTTCTCAATGCCGCAGAGGATGAGCAATTTTCCCACTTGGTTGAGTCAATAGAACTCCGTGTGCTAAAACTACACGGCTTGGAACCCAGTCCGGAGACAATGCTACACACGCAGCATATTGGAAATGCCAGATGGGGGAAAAAAGGGCCGCCCACCGAAACATTGTTAATCACAAATCGTGCCCGGAATCAGAATCTTGCAACGTGCTACTCCTACGAGTATTTTAGAGTAAGTGCGTAATGGATTCTTTCATTAAAGTAGGTCCATTTTCAGATTTCCGGTAAATTATGAAGAACTTTTTATTCAATCTTCCGGCTCGCTAACTCGCATGAGCTTTCGGATGACTGAGATTCGTCAAATACTAGTAAGGAATGAAAATGTTTATTACTATATTTTAAGATGTGAATTATTCTTTTCCTCGAACTAACATATCTTTAATATTAAAATGTATTACAAGTTTGGCCTCACAATCATTGATTGAAAATACACATTTGGCGGGCATGTCTTCATAAGGACAATACGTCGCAACCCATTCATTTATGAAGAAGAGGAGGACCGAACACATCCGAACTGACACAAGCGACGAGACCATTTGCGGGGCGAAAAGCGAGTGTCAATCAGTGTCATTGTTTTGGTATTTTTAATTAAAAAATATATTTACGATTAGTTGCAACTGCTCCTCGATATTCCAAACACGCTTGGAGAGTGACGTGCATTAAAAGAACATGGTGCATAATGTTACAGTTTTCTTTCATAATTTACACGTTAAGGCCAAGTAAGGAATGGGTTACGTGACGAAGCTAGTCCTCAATTTGTAAATGTAGCAGCGATTTTGATTTACCGACTAGACTAGTTACATTTGTAGGGGCCCCGGGGCCATGGCCCCGTAGTAAATTCGGCCCTGGTCCAAACGAAAGAAGATATCGCTCTGAAAGTTTGGAAAATAAAAGAGGAGGCAATAAAGTACATGTCTGTGCTTTGTTTCGGTGGAAATTTTGAAAAAAAAAATTTTTTCGAATAAAATAAAAATGAAAGGCATATCAGTACTTTTTTCCCCAACACGGAATGAGATATCGTGCTGAAGATTTGTCGCGCTGAATACAAGGAGTTAAGGAAGGTGTATCTGGTCCTAAATATTTAGAATTGTGAAAAAAGTTGTTTTTAATTACTTCTTCTTTACCGACCGAGAATGTTAGAAATCAAACTTCTGCCGTAAAGCACAAATGCATCAGTCGATATTTCTTATTTTCAATAATAAAATTTGTTCTTCCCCCAACTCTGTGCCTTGCCTCAAACGGTCCTTTTATATTTATTAATATTCTTAGAAATTTTCTCCGCGATATTTTAACTTTTATTTGTAAATATGGATGAAAAAACATCGATCTCAGGACTGACTTGGTAAGCTGGTACACTCCTTATATGGCCTTAAAATGCTTCCGTACTGGGCACTCGGCGATCAGTGTATTTTGAACGTGATACAATTGACAGTTTTTCCAAAACGGCGCGTAATCGATAACAAATCTAGTTTTGCCAGGCTTGGGCACGCTTAGGCCCTTGGCGATATTTCAACACGGGTTGGAAGATTCTTGCGATTTTTTGTTGTTTTTTTTCAGGATTTTGTAGAAAAACCTTCGTTATGATGTGACAAAGAATTAAGAATTCGACTAAAATGTAAGGGATGTGACGCTCCCAATGCTGAAAACTTTTGTTCTAGTCTTATTGTAAATTTGAAAACATTGAAGCAATCTCAACTTTCTGATACATAGAGTTTGGTGTGATTACCGGAATTCTATTAACTGAATTTAAAAGTAATATAGGCCATTTTAAAGGGAATTTAGTTTACCATAAGGTGCTGAAATTAAAATCTTTATTTATTTTGTTTCTTCTGAAAATTTGAAAAATGTAAAAAAATTGCTTTTTCCAAACTCGTCAAACTATTCTCATAATATGAGATACCACAGGAAATCGCTAATAAAATGCAAAATAAAGTATTATTTTTAATGAAAAACATTATGGTATGTTTCCCAAGTGTTAATCTACTGTTATTCAGATATATTTAGTTTTTACAGTAGTCACAAACCGATTTGTAAACAGTTTCCCCCGCGCAGTTTTAAATGTCTATTTTCATCCGTAGTAGGAATTTCAAAATACCGTGGCTTCACCCCCACCTACCTAAATACACGTAAAAATACTTTTGCAATTGCGCTGATGCTGATTACTTTCGCATGTGTGTAGAACCACAGGTATCTCATATTATGAGAACCACACCGTACAACTACGCATTTACTACGCCTACCCAGTACATTAAAAAATTTGAACACTATCGATATTTTCCTACTTAGTTATTCAATCCCTATCCCTTTAGGCAGACTTTACTGCTAAATATTTATTTAATACATAATAAATAGGGTTTAAAGACTTCCCATCAAAGACCTCGACCACCACCGATTTCACAAACAGTTTGCTGATAATCTTTAGAAGCACAATAAAAAAATGGCTTCACCACGAAATTACTTTTTCTTTAAGGGCTATAAATTAGTGATAGAATCAAAAGAGTGCGCCTTTTAGTGTAGCTAAAACCCCGCTATCTCATATTACGAGAATATCTCATATTCGGGTACTCTCCTCTATTATTATTGAAGGTAGTTACTTCGGGGAAAAGAACAGTTAAAAAATAATGTAATATGGCTATGGAACATAGTTTTCACTCATTAATAGTATTTGGAGCATATTAGTGGTCTTGCAACAGTGTGTTGTGAAATCTCTATTTAATTATGTCACTTGAAATGAATTGTACGGTTCCAGCGCCTATTTTAATTACAATTTGTAATATTTTCTTGAATCTTTTTCAAACAAGGAACAATAGTGTGCAAATAATGGCATATACAAAAAATAATAATAATAAAGTGTGGCGCTAGTAATGTGCAAATTGATAAATAATCATATTATTTAGTAATAAATTATTTTTAATAAAAATAAACGATCTTTTTAAAAAGTGGTCGATCCTAGCATTACATACTAGTTTAGCCACTTAGCAGACAGACAGTGCTTGGCACGTCGCAGTGGAGACTCAAGGCGGACTAGACAGAAGAAGTTTAGCGCCATGGAATTTTTCCGGACGGGCTATACATCCTCAGACTAATTATAATTTTATTTCTTGTAGGTATCTTTCTTAGCCAGACTTTCCTTTTTCCAAGAGGCAGACGAGGTATTAAAGAAAGAAGGCTATAGAAATCTCGAAAAGGAGGGATGTGAAGCTGCCATGCCTGGTAAATTTATCCTAAACGAAAAAAAGAAACTAGTGCAATGGCTGTGCCTCTGTTACAGAGACACATCTGAGTTTGGAAACATTGAATTCGCTAGAAGAACGGCTCAAATTCGAGTGAGTTTTGAACAAATTTAAAACATCTTTTGAACAAGTCATAAGAAATAGTAAAAAGTAAATTAAAAATAATTTGAAAATTATAAATGCACTAGCCTGTAAAACGCTATATTGCAATGCTACAAATTCAAGGAACAAGAATCAACGTAAAAAAAGTTTAAACAGAGTCAAGAAGTCAATGAAATACCAAATGAAGTGGCAATTTTTGCAAGTTTAAATTTTGAAATACGTCAAAAACGTATTTCCTTATCTTATTTATAATTTTCCGTAAATGTCTTACGTGTAATGGAAAATTTTAATTTGGGAAAATTTATACTTTATTGTGTATCATTTCTACACACGATTAGCACTAAGGACATACAACTAAGTATGTAACTAATGTAGTATGCACCTAAAAGATTATCCACCCAACTTGGAATATACAGTTATAAAAGATAGACTTTCAAGTGTTTTCCAATGAATGCACATTGTTCTTTGTCAAGATTGCCATCGAGAAATATTATTTATAATTCATATGATTTCAAGTTAGAATTCACGGGAGGCAAACTTTTCAGTATAACTATCGTCTCGAATTCAGGTCTTCACTACCTGAATTTGGAGTTTTTGTTTGCTTATTGTAATAATTAAAACACATTCTTAATTTTAGTTGTCATATGTGACCGTCAGCAAAGAAAGGGACCTAATGCGGAAAGAATAGAATTTTAGTTTTTTACACCAATCGATAGTTTTTGGTTTGCTCTTGCACAATAAGCATAATTGTTTCTATGCCTAAAACATTCAAATTATAATTCAACTGCAAAAGTGAAGCCATCTTATGAAGTTCCTGTGTTGGACCGACTCTTCAATCGCTCATCCAGTGAAATGAAGCTTATAGCGCGCGTTAGGTCACTTTCTTCGTGGAGGGTCATATATGATTCTTTATGTCATACCTTACAAAAAAAAATGTCCACCTAAATAAAGTGTGTATTTTCTGTGTCGGCTGTCCCTTAGCCTACCCAGTATAAAGAAACT
Organism: Andricus coriarius; assembly: GCA_932066315.1. Taxonomy (NCBI): domain Eukaryota; kingdom Metazoa; phylum Arthropoda; class Insecta; order Hymenoptera; family Cynipidae; genus Andricus; species Andricus coriarius. Next base: position 11,908 of record CAKNWT010306224.1, on the reverse strand, counting down.
AATTGAGGCGAATTGAGATGATTTCATTAGAGCCCTCGTGAATCTCGCTTTACGACGATCTCGAATTGGAGCAAGTCGTGAATTCTTTGTAAATTTGGAAATAAGTAGTCTAATCTTTGAATCTGCTATTCGCCCAAATTCGGCGAATAATTTCTAGGGACCTAATTCATTTGAATGTGTCAGCACAAATGAATTTCAGTTTCATCCAATTCATTTTAGTTCGCGAGATTTAAAGTCAAGTTCCAATTCGCCTGAATTCGTCAGAGCGAATACAGTTAAAGACTGGCCTATTCAATCGAATTCGTGAGCTATAACCAACGTGCTGGGCATAAAGGATCCGTTGTGAATAGATATCAATGAGTACCGTAGCTCAGTGGTCGCCCTCTGGACTTATACACTTGGGATCGTTGGTTCGAGTCTCGAGGCTTGCAATTTTTATCAATTTTTTCGAAATGACCTTAACGACGAATTAAAACAAATTGAAACGCATTCAATTCACGCTGGATCAATTCGTTTAAACAAATCAGAAAGCGGAATTCGGGCGAATTAAAAAATGTTTATTCGCTGAAATTCGCCCCAATTGGTTTCTTTTTACTGAGTAAACCATGCATAAGTTACATACACATTTTAATTGAGAGTTGCCAAATAAATATTGGGCTTCAGCATATTGTTTGTGTTTGCATAGCTGCTGGATCGAAATGAAAGACAAATTCAAAGAAACATTCAACTCCTTTGTCGTTCCTTCTGCACTTCTCCCAATGACAGAAAGTGGATTGAGTTATGGTTAAAGCCGTTCCCAAGTGCAGCTGTCCAAAAATTGCTGGCATGGATGACGGAAGAGGGAAAACATCTCGAAGGAAAGAGAGCTCTGACTGTTACGGTACGGAAGAATAAAGGTAGTCCAGGAATTGGAGATGCATGGGGACAGTGACATTTCATGTTCAAATTCCAAGCTTTTCCATCTCGAAATTCAGGTTTTTCACGGTTTCCTTTTCTGATTTGAGGAAAAGTCCTTTTTATAGATGCTGCAGCACCACAATGAAAGTATTTGTTTCTATAATTTATTTATAATATAAGATAAATCTTAAAACACTTAAGAGTTAACTTTTGAAGATATATATATTTGAGATGAAAAAATGTCAGAGCTGTTATGTCTGCATTTGATCATATTTAAGGTTGTTTAAAGGAATTATTCTAGTAGCCAGTAATATTTCACTGCGAAAACAAAGTATTATTTCAGGGCTAGTTTTAGGTATAACAATTTGTTCTACATTGAAAATAACATCATGAAGTTATTGCATTCAAAAAGAGGATATGACAAAAATTGTACTATTAAAAAAGATATTTCTTTTTTGTACAGTGTTCCGTACGCACTAGGGCGGTGCAAAAATTCGTCTTTCGGTTGTTGGTGATAATCCAAACCCCTTTGTTTGTTTTTTAAAAAAGCATTACGTTGTAGCGTAATACTTGCGTTCGGCCGGTCCGCCAGGGTTGTATCATATTCATGCTAAAGACGGTATTTTAAAAAAAAAATTTCACATGAATTATTAATCGCAATCGATAAGTCACGAGTTTCCAAGTATTTTATATATAATTTTGATAATTTAGAACTGTTTGATCAATTATTATTTCTTTAAACAATGTTTTGCCCCTGCAAATCGTGACCAGTCATTATCTTTCGAGATAAATTATCAAAAGCTAATGAACGTCAAGAATAGTTTTTTTTGTTTAACATATTTGGTAATTATATAAACAATTTTCAATTCTCCAAACAATTTTTTCTTCTTAACGTTCCAAAAAGTCATTCTTGCTTGAAATTAATGACACAATTAACGGATTATGAGAGTAATATTTTTTCTCAACGATATTTCGCAATTTTTCAAAAAAATTGTATTTGTTTGAATACTTTTTTTGTCTGTAAATCATGAAACTTATTCTTTTGTGCAATTAATTATACAATTAACCAATTTTAAGAGTGGTATTGTTTTGCTTGAGATATTTTGCAATTATTTCAGCAATTTATAATCATTCATTCGAACCTTTTTATAGGGAAGATGGAGAAAACTTTACTTTTTTCAAATCTCTGACACAATGTTGCCTTGTATTCAGTATTTTTCATTATCTCACAATTTAGAACCCAATTGTTCAAACAGTAAAGATCAATTGAAACCATTTTTGAATTCTGTTATGGATAGTTATTTTGTAGATCGTATTCGTTAAAGAAATAATTTTGCAAGCTGAATTATTCAAAATAAATAATTTTAAAAATTGAATTTTGTAAAAAAAAATGATTACATTTTAAACAACATGCGGTATACGTTCTGAGATGCGAAAATACTGAATATTAAGTGGCATAGTGTAAGGGATTCTAAAAATCTAGACTTTTCTCCACCATAATTATTTGTTTGAATATTTGCAAAATATCTCGAGAAAAAAAATATCACTCTCAACATTTGTTAATTGTGGTATAAGTTACAAAAAGGACTAAGTTTTCAGTATTTACAGAAAAAAAAATTGTTTAAACTTATGGAATTACTTTAAACATCCGTAAATTATGTCATTAATTCCAGACAATAACAACTTTTATCGCTTTACAAGGGAGGAAAAATATTTAAGCGAATAAAAATTATTTCATTAATTAACGAATGTCTTAAAAATATATCGTTCTCAACATTCTTTAATTGTGCCATTATTTCCAAAAATAATAAATTTTTAGAGTTTTGGGGCATAAACTAATATTCATTTGGGCGAATTTCTATGTGATATTTTAAATTTATCCGAATTATCATTTGTCATAAATTTCATTTTCCGTAATTTTCATTTATCCTAATGTCTAGGTATCCGAACACGCATGCGCCATAATTTCCATGTAACAGAAATTTCATTTGTCTTGTCAGACTTCCGTTCAGTTGCGAAGTACTTGTTTCCCATCTAGATGTATTTAGTCAAGCCGGTGAGTCAGGTGAAAATGGCGCTGTGAAACACGTCCTACGCTATCAAATACATTAGGCTCGAAACCGAAATGAGGTCTTTCTTTAGAAATGCTTAATGAAAATGTAGCTAATGTGGTCGGTTGGTAATATGTCCCTAAACAATAATTCGCAAACATTTTCGAAAAATTGATGCAGAACTGCCTAGATGAAGAATACGAGAAGGCAAGTGCAAACTGAATTACAAGAGCATTTTCAACAATGCATAGTTTAATTTTTGTTTGATCTTATCATGTACGCAATATTATCAGATATTATGTTTCAGCAACAAGGGAAGAAATTGGTTGTAGGTGTTGTGTGAATAAGTAACATTATTCTTTACTTACATTTGTGAGTAATTCATTCGAAACAAATTAAAAAAGGCATTATTTTAAAAAATGCTCATTTTTTAACTGCAGACAATTTTAGTACTGAAGCTGCAACTTGCAAATCTTATTTCACCCAAGAACAACAACGTATGGGTAGAATCCGACCCAAGCTCTAATTACTTGAAGCTGTGCATGCGTGAATATTTATTATCACCTTCTCCTTCCTAGTACCTTTAAATCTAGTCTTGTTCTAGCCTTTGCAGGTCAGGAAGCACAGGAAAGCATATTCATTTTGCGAAAAATGTGGTAAATTTTTATGTGGTGAGCATAAAAAAGTGATTTGCTATGGCTGCCTGAATGTTGATGATCTTTCAGAATAATTCGTTTGAGAAACATGATACCTACTTTGTTCACAACATTTTTTTCCAAAAAAGGAAACTTTTTTATACCTTTTTATTCAGATTGTGAAGATTTTTTTCCACACAAGTTTTGCATTTGATTTTGTTCGTTCACGAAGAGATTTTTTTCTAGTATTATTTGTTACCAAGCATTAGTGGAAAGAAATTTTAATTGAAAAGCAATATTTCATTAGTCTCAAATGGATTACCAACCATCTCTCCTCTTCCGAAATTTAAATTCACCACAAATAACAGGAAATATTACGTTTGGTTGAATCCCACCCCACGTTGTTAGTAGTGTCTTGAAAGTTCACTTTCTTGTTCTTGGGTTAATCCCAATGTTATCGGACGCATTTTATTCCTTGATAGATTCTCTAAAATCTCATTGGTACATTTTGATTAAACAAATTTTATTTGAGAAAAGTATTTTTTATAAAATGATCAATTTTATAAGCCCTGAATAAACCTTTTAAAAAAAAAATGAAGAGACTTGTAGAGAATCTTGCAAGGAATAAAATAAGCCCTACAACATTAGAATTAAATAAGAATTGCAACTTTTACCTACAAAGGAAAAAACACAAAACTCGAAATAACTAATATTAAACAAAGTCTCTTACAAAACTAGTTAATATTAACAAATTAAAAATTCTCCTCTATTTTATACATTATTTTTTACAATGCTCATTTTACCAGAACGTGAAATGTAATTGTAAATTACCGTTTTACCTTTTTTAATTGATTTCCAATAAATTGTTGATACATGTAATTAAATAATAATGATTCTTATTTACAGACCACCTACAACCCATTTCTTCCCTTCTTTCTGATACATAATATCAGGTAATATTGCGTACATGATAAGATGAAATAAAAATTAAATTATATGCATTGTTAAAAAAGGTTTTTGCAATTCAGATTGCACTTATATTCTGTGTATCTGTAATGTATATCTATAAGAAAACTGAGTCAATCAGCGAGCAGACACTACGTTGCCACACTGTCTCTGGACCCTCTGTAGTAGGAAGTACAGTGGGTCCAGTGACAGTGTGGCAACCTAGCCGGATGCCACCATTATAAGGCAGGATGCCGTTATTTTAAGTTGAGATTCTATATATATATATGTGTATGTACGCGGAGCGCTTCCCCAACTGTTGCTTGATCAAGCTGCAACCGAAGATGAGGAAACGACATTAAGACCAACCGCGGAAAACAGGCACCTTCTGAGAGATTATCACGATTTCAGGACAAGAAGGAACATTAACATGCAAGTTCCTCTTAAGCCCCAAGATCTGGCTGAAATGGATGCCTCTCTTCGTGGAGAAATCTCGTAAGAATCCGACCTCTGGACCATCAATTGCTCAGTTTATGGTGCTGCGAGAGCTTTGGCTGATTCAAATCGAAGGATCAAACCTACGATGGATCAAAAGACCAAAAGACGCTTACATCAACTGGACAAGAAGATTGGATGGGCAAGACAGAATGCGTCCCGTGTTCAATGTGTGATTGACTACATAACATCTGGTAGACGGAAAGGGTTCGAAAGTTCGCCCAAGAACTGAGGATCTTGAATCACACAAATAAGTACAAGCTGCTGACAATCAAGCAGCATGTGGTTGACAAAATACAGCTGTTATCTGACGCAAGCAGGAGAATACAAAAGAGGGAGAGATGAATCAGGGAAAATCAACAGTTTCTCGCTGACCCATCTCGCCTGTTCAATGATCACCCTATTTCTGTCAAAAATCCACCCAAGCCCAACGAGGTAGAGACTTTTTGGAGAAAGGTATACCAGATCCCGAAAACACTATAGTTGAAAGAAAATACTGACAATATCATCCGCTTCAAGGAATTTTGCGACAACCTCATAAAATCTGAGGATGAATGTCCATCAATCACTGCCGAAGAGGTGAAAAAAGCACTGAGAGGAACGAAGAACTTTTCCGGTGCTGGACCAGATTGTATCAAGAACTTCTGGTGGATGAAGTTTACTTCTACACACCAACATTTGGCCCGCATATTCACCTCGTATTTAAAGTCAGAGACGCCCATTCCGCAGTGGCTGGTGTTAGGACGCACTATACTCCTACCGAAAAGAGGCAACTTCTCCAACCTAGAGGATTACAGGCCAATAACTTGTTTGAACACACTGTATAAGATCTTTACAGCTGTCCTGAACAACAGGATTGATCGACGAATTGAGCCTGTGTGGCGTGAGATGTATGAACAACTTGGCTCGAAAAATGGTGTAGCAGGCTGTCGAGAGAACCTGCTAATTGACAGATGTGTCTGCAAAGACGCTGCAGCCCATCAACGCGTCCTGTCAATGGCCTGGATTGACTACCGGAAAGCTTTCGATTCAACCTCTCATAGACTTATCATCTGTCTGTTGGAAAGCTTGAAGGTGCATCCACACATAGTGAGATGCATAGAGAGATTAATGCCTCTTTGGAAAACTAGATTTAATATCTCATCTGGAAATTATCGTGTGACAAAAAACAACGTCACCTTCCAGAGGGGCGTCTTTCAGGGCGATACCATGAGCCGTTTGCTTTTTTGCATCACACTTCTGCCTCTATCTCTCGCATTACGAAATTCTTCTGGATACCTCTGTGGCGACACTAACAAGCGCGAGCATAAGGTCACTCATGTATTTTATATGGATGACCTGAAACTCTATGCCTCTGGTAAACGCAAACTTCAAACTGCCATAAATATCGTCGCGAAGTACATAGGAGAGATTGGGATGGACTTTGGATTGGATAAATGTGCCAAAATTCATCTGAAGAACGGAAAGATTGTTGGCGTTCCCGAGGACCCTGAGCTTGTAGATATAAGTATTATTAGACATCTTAACACTGGAGAGACCTATACATACCTGGGCGTGCCTCGAAGCCGCATTCAGGACGTAACATCAGTAAAGGAGTCTCTCCGAAGCAAATACAAGCATCTTCTCCGACAGATTTGGTCTTCCAATCTTCCAATCTGTCTCCGAGGGAGATAGAGTCAATTGTTCAAAACGAGAAGTGCCAGGTATGTATAGGTCTCTCCTGTGTTAAGATGTCTGATAACACCTATATCCACAAGCTCAGGGTCCCCGGGAACGCCAACAATCTTTTCGTCCTTCAGATGAATTTTGGCACATTTATCCAATCCAAAGTCCATCCCAATCTCTCCTGTGTACTTCGCGACGATATTTATGGCCGTTTGAAGTTGGCGTCTACCAGGCGCATAGAGCTTCAGGTCATCCATATAAAAGACATGAGTGACCTTATGCTCGCGCTGGTTAGTGTCGCCACAGAGGTATCCAGAAGAATTACGTAGAGCGAGAGATAGAGGCAGAAGTGTGATACTTAAAAGTAAAGGGCTCATGGAATCGCCCTGAAAGACGCCCCTCTGGAAGGTGACGTTGTTTTTTGTCACACGATAATTTCCAGATGAGATATTAAATCTAGTTTTCCAAAGAGGCATTAATCTCTCTATGCATCTCACTATGTGTGGATGCACCTTCAAGCTTTCCAACAGACAGATGATAAGTCTATGAGAGGTTGAATCGAAAGCTTTCCGGTAGTCAATCCAGGCCATTGACAGGACGCGTTGATGGGCTGCAGCGTCTTTGCAGACACATCTGTCAATTAGCAGGTTCTCTCGACAGCCTGCTACACCTTTTTTGGAGCCACGTTGTTCGTACATCGCACGCCACACAGGCTCAATTCGCCGATCAATCCTGTTGTTCAGGACAGCTGTAAAGATCTTATACAGTGTGTTCAAACAAGTTATTGGCCTGTAATTCTCTGGTTTGGACAAGTTGCCTCTTTTCGGTAGGAGTATAGTGCGTCCTAACACCAGCCACTGCGGAATGGGCGTTTCTGACTTTAAATATGAGGTGAAAATGCGGGCCAAATGTTGGTGTGTAGAAGTAAACTTCTTCCACCAGAAGTTCTTGATACAATCTGGTCCAGCACCGGAAAAGTTCTTCTTTCCTCTAAGTGCTTTTTTCACCTCTTCGGCAGTGATTGATGGACATTCCTCCTCAGATTTTATGAGGTTGTCGCAAAATTCCTTGAAGCGGGTGCAATCTTTTGATTTACTAATTTTTTAAATTTTATAAAAAATAATTCATTTAATCTCGCAATTAATGCATTCCGCGTAACCGCGGAATGCGTAACCGTGCATCCCTGCTCTGGACCCACTGTAGTAGGAAGTGTTTCAGAGCGCCATTTTCACCTGACTCCTCGGCTACACTAAATACATCTAGAAGGGAAACAACTACTTCGAAACTGAAGGGAAGTCTGGTAGGACAAATGAAATTTCTGTTACATAGAAATTATGGCGCATGCCTGTACGGATACATAGACATTAGGGTAACTGAAAATTAGGGAAAGTTAAATTTATGACAAATGATAATTCGAATAAATGTAAAATGTGTCAAATAGAAATTCATCCAAATGAATATTCGGTTATGTGGAAATTCGGAAAAATGAAATTTATGTCGAACACAAATTCGGCAAAACAGAAATTAGATTAAATTCAAATTACGCCTCAACAAGAACTACTAATATTGACCTTCATCAACTTTCTGTACTTCATCCCGAATGTTAGTAACTTTTCACGATATACAGGGGGAAAAATGTTTTCAATAAATAATAATTGTTTAGGGAAAGTAATATTGTTTAACAAATGCTTGAAAAGTCGTCATTTATCCACTAACAATAATTTATGTTGAAAAAGAAGACAAAAAATACTGTCTTTAGCATGAATTAGATAAAAAAGTGCTATTTTGCATTTTTGAAGCATTTCCCGGGCACAATAAAAGGGGATTGCGGTTATCCAAATTAAAAGTTATTGGGTGGAAATAATTCCTTCGATACTTCTTAAGAAGTGAAGATACTTTAATTCGCAAAAAGTTTTTAACAAGCACTTTTTTCCATTGTTTTTAAAATCTAGATTTTACCATTTAAAATCACATTTTAATTTCAAAAGCCCGAAGGATACGGGTTAAAGTTGAAGAAAAAAATTGCTTAAAATAATGGAATTTGTTTTTCCGAAAAACTTACAATTGGGGGGTGGGGGGTCACTAGCAATCGGGAAAATTAAATCAGATTTGAGGAAATCCCTTAAAATGTGTACAAATCTATTCAAATCCTGGAAATTCAGTGACTTATTTCACAATATTTCGCGATTCCTTCGAAATCTATATGATACCTTTAAAATCAATTCAAATGTTTCAAATCCGACGGAATATTTCCAAATCTCTTCAAATCACTTCCAAAATTTTAAAAGCCATTCAAGTTTCTCGAAGTCCCTTTAAGCCCTTTATATTATTTGGAAATCCTTTGAAAGTCCCTTAAAATCCGGTAAAATGTATTTAAAAATTTGATTTCTTTTTGCAATTTTACTTGCTAATATCTTTAAACTTTGAAAATAGTTTGAAATAATTTGAAAAATGTTAAACCTCCGGCAGTCTTTTGAAATCCTTAAAAATCCATGTCAATGTTCCCTATGATGGTATGTAAA
>CAKNWT010306223.1:0-12097 GCA_932066315.1 Andricus coriarius | reverse complement strand
TGAAAAAATCGAGCGCTTTGACACTCGCTTTGACAATCCTGTCAGGCTGACTGTGTAAAAAATTAAATCTTCGCGTGAGTTCCAAAAAACTCCTAGGATTTTAATTGTTTCGGATGGATCTAATGACAAGTGTGAATCTTGTGATTCATTTTTGAACTTTGTGATAAGTATGAGATCAATTAATACCCATTTTCGAAGATTGAATCCTTCCTTGCCTAAAAGTTATATCAAATCATTTCGAGGGACAAGAGCTTCCTCAAATGTATGTGCTCCTGTCAAGATAACATCGACATAAAAGTCGCTTTGTAAGATCGCGGCCGGGACCTGCATATTTTTCGCGTTCATCTTCTGCTAATTGATGGAACGTATGGATCGCAAGAAATGGTGCAGATGCTGTACCGAAAGTTACATGATTTATAGTGTAATTTTTGATGGGTCCGTTTGGGTTTTCGCGCCAAAGGATTTTATGAGAAGGTAGATGTTCTTCATATAATTGAATCTGCTGATACATTTGCTCGATATCAGCAGTGAGCGCAAAGTGATTCTTTCGATATCGTGTGCAAATTGAAGAAAGGTCGTCCTGTATTGTATGACCGACTGTCAGAGTGTCATTCAGAAAAACGCCTGACGAAGATGGGATAGTGCCGTTAAAAACGATACGCACCTTGGGTGTGCGGCTACTCATTTTAGGATTGCATGATGCGGGAGAATAAATTCCTGAACCGTAGACTTGTCGTCTTGACATACGGTCATGTGGCTCTCGTTCAAACATCCCAGAGTGTACTCAGAATATTAAGATTTGAGTGCTGGATACTTGAGAATTTCTTTTCTAGAGTATGAAATTGATTGAAAGCTGCCTTACAAACCTGCTAATACCCAACCTAGATCTGTGTCTTGGAAAACAGCGGGGTAATTTGTAATTGGGGTTTGACCAGGGCTCTTGTGGAATTGCAAATGAATTGCGATCGATGGGTAATGCAGGCATACTCGTGCCGATTTGGGTTACAACAAATAATGATAAATCATGCTGTGAATTATTGTATCGAGATCTGATAGTCTCGGGCGTAGTGAATTTGACCCTTGTAGAAGGCTCATCAAGTGTATGAAGTGCAATATTGACTCCTATGTCTTTGAGTCCGATTTTGTTTCCGAATTTATGTGTTATAACGTGAGGTTTGAAAACCAGACCGGCGGGTTTAGAGTCTGTTGATTGAGAAAGTTATGAGTGTACTGAAGGTTGAGAAGACTGTACAAATGTCTCAGAACCTTGATTATTGAAATGGAAAAGGGGAATTATTTCTTTTTCCACACTTATGACACCCTCCTGATAAACAATTTTTCGGATGATGAGCTCCTCGTAAACAACTAAAACAAAGGCTGCCTTTTTTTGCTTCCTCGTATCTATCCTTGGGAGAGAGACCTACAAATTTAGTATATTCAAACACGCCGTGCTCTCCCCTAAAAATGTAGCATGATTTCTGAGAGCACTTGAATTCTGGGCCACTGATGTAGCAACGCCCGTAAAAGGATGTTGAGAGCGCGGATTCTGACGTGAATGAGAACCACTTTTTAAATTTGAACTGTTTTCTGCATTATTTGCTTGATTTACAGCAGCCATTGTCTCTTCTATCTAAAAGCGGCGCTGTAAAAAGTTCAACATATCTTGTAAAGAGGAAAAATCGTTGTCACAAATAGATTCTTCCCATTTTTAATTTGTATAATTGTTTAATTTACGTTTAATTAAATGGATATGGAAAATATTCTCTTTATCTACATCGTCTTTTAATGTGCGAAGAGCTCTCAGATGTTTTCGTGTGGTTCTTATATAAATAACGAATCGGAGATTCTCTAAAAACTAGTGATAATTCGAAATGAGCCTTTACGTGGCTATCAATAATACATTTTATATTATGGTATCGTTTTTTTAGAGCTCCCAAGCTACTGTGTAATTTTCGTGACTCGTTTGAAGAGGAACGATTTTATTGGCTGCATCGCTTATTACATAACCCTTGAGATAAAGACATTTTTCAATTTCTGATAGATACAGATGATTGTGGATCATTGAATTAAATGAATCATAGAATCCCAACCACGTGTCAAGACTGCCTAAAAAGGTTGGAATCTTTAAATCTGGTGAATTGCTTCTTGGAGCGCGGAGTTTTGAATTTTCATTTATATTTTAAATAGTATATTCAGAATCACTATTTGAATCTATGAGATCAATATCAAGATCATTAGTCGACATGACTTCAGTGTCAGATCCTGAAGCAGAAGTAAGTATACTAGACCCTCTAGCCAAAAGGTTCGTAGTTGATCTTTCAGCAGAAGGGTTAGCATCAATAATGACAATAACAGAATTGACAGTTGGTTGTGAAGCTGAAGCTGTTGAAACTGCAGGAGGAATATATCTACCCCTTTTAATTAAAGTTCTCACGCATCCTCAAATTAGGTCAAACCTATCGTCAAAATTCGCATGTTCTCTCTCATTAATTTTATCTTCTTCTACGTCACCGGCAGTCAACTTTTCTAATTCATCTTGGCAATTTTTTAATTCTGCTTGAAGAGGTAAATTTAAGGCTTTGCAAAAACCTCGAAACTTCGAGTCAAGTCGAGCCGACTTTTTCTGATTCGAGCTCGAGCATGCTCGAAATTTCGTGTTCTTGAAATTTTCGAGCTACTCGAGAATTTCGAGAACTCGAACGGCTTCGAGCACTCGAAAGTTTCGAGTTCTCGAACAGTTTCGAGCTGCTCGAAAGTTTCGGGTTCTCCAAAGTTTCGAGTACTCGGAAGTTTCGCGCTGCTCGAAAGTTTCGGGTTCTCGAAGCTTTTGAAATTAACAAGAATTTCTTCAAACCCGGTACTAGGGGCTTTTTCGAATTGCTAACAGTGATTTTAGAATCAAAAGTAAGAATTAGAGATCTGTTATCCAAAAAGGCGACTAAATTTTTGAGAATTTCAATAAATTGACAGATAAAAATTTAATAAACTGACGGATTTCAATGAGACTCAGTATACTAGAGTTTTTCGGGCTTCTGAGTATAAATTTAATCGAAATTTTGATGACATTTATTATATTTAGGGATGCCGTCAGTTTATTGAATTTTTACAGAATTTGTTCATCATTTTGGATAAAAAATCTTGAATTTTTAATTTTTATTTTAAAATCGCTGTTATCAATGCGAAAACCCTCGTAGTATCGGGTTTGAAAAATTTTTTGTTAATTTCAAAAGTCTCGAGAACCTGAAACTTTCGAGCAGCTCGAAAGTATTCGAGTTCCCGAAGACATTCGAGTACTCGAAATGTTTCGAGGTTTTTGGAAAGCTCGACTCGAACCTGATCGAACTCAGCTCGACTCGAATCGAAAGCTAACAAGCTCGACTCGACTTTTTCGAACTTCGAGTTTCGAGTTTTTTGCACACCCCTACGTAAATGTTTATCTTTTGAACAGTTTACTAAATAACGCGTTCCTATATCAGTATCAAGATTGATTGAATTTAAGGTTTTTTCAAAGTTGGTTAAATAGCGTTTTATCGTACCACGTTTTTTCTTAAAAATTGATATGTTTTTTGCAAGTTCGTTGCTTACAGCGTAGTTAAGTGCGGCCTTATCGTCTATTTCTGTAATTATAAATTTTGAAATAGGTCAGTGATTGGAAATTGGAAAAACATATAAAATTGGAAGATTGGTAGTGCTAATAACCAACTTACTTGTGACTTATCTACGAACGTTGTGAGAAGTTCCTATGATGTATATCTGCTCACTAGGATGGATGCTGCATAATTGGATCCATAGCAAGATGTTCTGGATAGTGATGAAATTTTTGGATCTGCTTGGATCTCGGATTATAGCTGTGATGCTTAATAGACCACGGAGATGCTCGTTGGATCCCAAATGGAAGTTGAAAATTCTCGAATTCTCCTCTTGTGATCACTTTAGAGTTTCTGAGTGCTACTAATTATCGGCTGCATAACGAACACAAAGCACAATGTTTTTTTTTTAATCGACACTTTGCGTTAGTGTTTGACGGTCGACGTTTTTTATCCGGCTCGAAGGACCAAAAAATGTTATGTTTTATGAAATGGTGAGTAAACGGTGAAACGTATATTGGTTGTAATAAAGTTTATTTTATACACATACACCCAGGCAAATCTACGTTTATATATATTTGAAAAAACAAACAGTTTAAAAATTCGGAAACAAAGTTAAGACACTATTTGGCATATTATTTTTGAAATGTATAAAATATAATGTAGTCTTGATCAAATTGGGGAGCGAGTTGCGTGTTTGGCGACTGTGAAAATTGTAATGACTTGAGTATAAAAATGGTAAGTTTCGATGATCAGTTAAAGTCTCCAGAAATCTAGGCACAAAATAGTAGGGATGAAATTGCTTACCATCTAATGGTTGGTTACAAAGAGAGTGGGAAGCGAAGTCTACACCCACGTCGGCACGATCGACACGGCAGGACCTGAATACTTGACCCAAAAGTCGATACAATAAATCTGTAAGCTGAAATTGGCGACGAAAGCAATTTTAAGAAAGGGTGGGTTTTTCCTTGAAATACCTATTAAGAGCTTAGGATCTGGACCTAGACAATTTTCGTCATTTGGTCGTATCATGAAATGCAGCTGCTTACCCTAAACATTATATTTAAGGTTTTGAGAATACATTGAACTATTTAAATAGACATAAATGCTCAGAGAAGATTATCCTAAACTTCTTGAAGGATATGATGATCAGTATTTAGACATTTTAGGACGTAACAAATATTTAAATGTTCCTCTTTCATGTTAAATTATGAAATGTCGAAATATGAAAATACGAAAACAAGTAAAGAAAACCATAAATACTTTTAAGCTCTTTTTACTCCTGATGTGAGCATGACAAGAGACCTAGAGTTTTTAGCAGCTGTATGCTATGAGAAGTTAACAACTCAATTACGTCCGACGGGACTTCCACTATATTATATCTTAGTGTCACAACTGATTTAAGTCCCACAATATAAGATTATATTTCAAGTAGGAGAGACTCAGCCCTCAGGTGAAAGAGATTTTTTCACAAGTCACAGCACGATTTGCAGTTAAGGAACAGAATCTGAGAAATTCTTGGCGATCACCGCCCTCTCGGTCGACCACAGTGGGGAAAAAATGACTTTTTGGTTCGTAATAACGTAAAACAAGCATGTGAAGCCGATAGAGGATGTTTGGTGTACTGGATGATTTTAAATTATAGGTGAAACAAATAAATAGCGTATTCTGCAGAAGGGAGACTGTCGGGTGTAGCAATACGGGCGTAAAATTTTATGTAGCGAGCTTAACGTTTCATGCAGCGGGCGTAAAGTTTCATGTTGGCCCGGTGGCGAAGTGGGCATGTGCGAATGTCACTGGGCTGGAAGCGGCCACATTACGCCTGCTCCATGAACCGGTAAGCTCGCGTTTTCAGGGGGTGTCGGAAAAAAAGACCTATTTGGACAAAAAGAATTTGAAAACAAACTGATAGACTTTCAAAGAACGTTGTTGAGCCTGATGTTTGATTTAGTCGCTTAATTTTTTTATAAATGAACAAATATAACAAAAAATGGCCTTTTTCGATTTGACGTTCCTGGCGCTCGTCAGTAATGTAAACTTTATTATAATCGCCTTGCAAGAACGTTGAATGGAAGCAATATTATAATGACGAAATTTTCTATTGAGAATATTCTTGTTAATGTTATAAACAAACGCATTAAAACATTTTTATTATATACCAGTCCTTTCACTTGGGAACCTTATAATAATTTTAGCAACAGTCATAATTGGTTGATACATTTTATGTTTTTTTTTGTAACGAATTTAATAAACAAATGCATTATTAGGGCATCTGTTTACGGAAAGAATTGTTACCTTCCGATGTCAGTCTTTTTAATTGTGAACGTTTTGATAAGTTCAGCAACATTCATCATAATTAGCCTATAAATTTTATGAGTTCTTAAAAATAAACTAATAGAAAAAAACGCATTTTTCGGGCATCTTTCGACGGACAATATCGCTTATTTCGATTTTAGCCCTTTTAATTGAACGATTAAACGAACTCACCTGTAAGAGAAGTTTTATCGTAATTATACTAGTTGTCTCGTCCGAAAACATAAAAGAATGTGGCAACGTCAGTTGATCAAGTGGCATTCCTCTTCGACTTGGGATTACGTTTGACTAACTTCATTAATTTTAAAGCCTAAAAAATGCATCAGTAAGTAAACACTTTAATATGTTTATATGTATGACTAACTTTATTAATTTTAAACACTAAAAAATGCATAAGTAGATAAACAAACATTTTGATATGACCATATTGGGGTTAATATGTTTATTAACGGTGGGTAGATTGGATCTTTTCGGACGACACAACTAGTATAATTACGATCGAACTTCACTTACAGGTAAGTTCGTTTCATCGTTAAATTTTACCACGTTGTCTTGTCCTCAAGTTCAAAGAATGTAGTTGTTTAATGCTGGATGCCATTTTATTTGTAATAGAAACCAGAAAATAGCATACTTTTATTTTTAATATACGTTCAAAGGTCGATTATAAAACCATGCAAAGACTCGTGACTTTTCGGTCCGTCCTGCAGCTTTCTTAATTTGTTCTACGCTAACACCATTGCATTGTGCTGCGGAAGTTGATGCGTATCTTGGACTGTGCGCTGTATATACAGTAGTATCGATTTCACTCTTCATCTCGTAATTTTTCAGTCTTTGATATGTAATTTTGTAAAGTTGTTAGGACACATACGTTTTCTTTGCGAGGATATTTTGTTATTTTCAATACTGGCTGAAGACGATTAAATTTAGAAGTTTTAATTCGTTCTTCAATTAACATTTTTTACCGAGTAATTCTAACGATATATTTGCATTTGGTGATAATTTTTCCAGATACGACAATACTATGTTTGATCCCAAGTATAGTTTTATTTTGGTCTCCGTGGCTTTATTACTGCAGCACCTTTGTAGAAACTTTTGACTTTCGGGTCGCTCCCTACATCGTCAGGCAAAATCAAATATACTACAGAACGATAACTATTCAGGGTACCATATTACTTGATATTTTCTACACAGTTTGCTAGAAAATTGATTACATTTGTTACTGACGCTTTCTAAAGATAGATTCCTTTTTCTTGACAGTGATTCCACCGAAGTGTTAATGGCTTGTTATATTGTTGTATAGTTGACGTCGATAATGATTTCAGTGCTGCATCTAATGCTGATTCCTGTCTTGCTTTACGTCTGAAGACATTCCGGATAAATTCCCGGTAGCCAGGGTAAGCGATTTCCACTCTGGATTTTTGTCCCTGAAAGGAGACGTAAGTAAATTTTTCTGAGGTTTTAATAAATCTAGTTCAGATACGAGAAACTCCTGATACATATGGTACCATGCTTGTGTGGGGCACATTGGTACGACCAAAACTCCGTTTGCTTTATCTTCACTGATTTTTTGTAAAGTGCGTAAAATTAGTGAAAAAGGAGGAAATTTATAAAAATATAGTTCTGACCAGCATATGGTAAATGGATTTACTACTGCTGCGTTAGGATCTGGAAACCATGAGAAAAATTTTTGATATTTTTTGTTGAGATTTGTACCAAATAGATTAATGTCAAACGAGCCAAACATGGATTTGATTTTTTGGAAAGCATGATCGGCTAGTTCCCACTCAGTTTCGTCGGATATAATTTTTGACTCTCTATCAGATTTGTAATTATCGCATGACTTTATGCATGATGCGAAAATCCACAAGTTTCTACTCTCACACCATTGCCAAATTATTATTCTTAATTTGGAAAGCTCCGGAAATTGAATACTCCGCATTTTATTAATGTACCTTAAAGCTGTGGTATTATCAATTCGTTACAATATCTCACAAGATCGAAAATTTGTGGCAAAATGTAGTAAACCGCAGTAAACCGCTTTTAGTTCTAAATAATTCATATGTTCATGTTTTTCCTCTTTACTCCACCACCCATGCGAGCTTAACCCTTTGCAAAATCAATTCCAGCTCGTCAAAGATGCATCTGTAAATATAGTTAAGTCATAAGTTAGACATCTAATTGGATTAACTGATATTGGCAGTTTCTGAATCCACCAATCTAGATAAATATAAACCTCTTCCGATAAATGTAGTTTTGCTTTATAATTCTCAATTGATTTTTTCAAATAAATATATTTTCATCTTTCCAGAGATGTAATATATAATGGACCATATTTGATAGCTCACCTTATTTGATAGCTCACCATATTCGATGAGCTCAACTTTACTTTCACTCATCGTAAATCCCAGAGATTGTAACAGCTCTTTTGTTTTTTGAACGTTGATCCAACAATAATCTTTTTATTTCCCTATAAGGAGAAAATCATCTAAATAAATTACAGACTTATACACTTCAGATCTCAATTTGTGAGCTCCAATAATTTTGTATACACGTATGGTGCCGTACAAAGACCAAACGGTGAATAATAATATTCATATAGCGTACCCTGGAATTGAAACCTAAGATATTTTATACTTTTGGTAACAATGGGAAGTAGAAAAAAAACATCATGTAGATCTATTTTTCCCATATAATAATTTTCTCCTAACAATCGAATAGCGATTTTCCTATCCTCCAGACTAAAATTCTTAGCCTCAATAAATTCATTAAATTTTTTAAGACTTAAAATGAATCTTTTTCACTGTTTGATTTATCCCTCAGAAAATTCTAAGAAATATCTTGACTTTACACGGCGCACACTTTTTAACTGCGCCTTTTCCTAACGACTTGGTTGGTCCTGGCTCTGGCTGTGGTTCTGGTAGCGGTTCTGATTCTGATTTTGGTACGGCCAATATTTCTGCTGGCCCCCTCCCGAATTCGAAGTTTTCGGTTTATACTTCTTTCTGGGCGGGGGGGGCTTTCCAATTTAAATTACCGGCATGAACATTGCCACGATGAGAAGATGCACTTTTATGACGTTCAGCAAAATCTTTTCCGTACAAAAGTAGATCGGCTTCACTTTGGCCAGCGACACTTTTTGCTAAAAAAGTTCATGCAGGATTAAAAATTTGCGATGTCGTTAGTGGTTCCACATCCAATGCCATTGTTAAGACTTGAACAATTGCATTAATACCCGCTTCGAGTTGTTGCTTGCTGACACGCTGGTAGGTGTCCTTTTTTATAGAAAAATTCGACATAAAAAATTTCGTTTCGCTGTTGACAGCTGGAACCTGCCAAATTTGGCAATTTTCTGGAGCCGGGTACTCACGTGACAACTCTTTCTTTACCTCTTTGGTTAATCCTGACTTTAGATTTTGATTCCATTTTTCTGCTAATTGAGGGTGAAAAATCTAGCCCGGGAATCCTAAGTTTCGGATCTTCTCCAAGCAATTTGAGCTGACGTGCCACTCTTAATGGGCCCTTTTTTCTGAAAAAATAAACAATCATATATTAACCTGTATTTTTATATCCTCGTACCTTTTATACGCATGTGATCTTAGAGGGTCCCATTGGAAGCAACTGCCATATATGGAAATGACACTGACTCACAGTAGAACCGCGGTAAATCACACCTATGGTCACCCCGACTGAAAATTTGCGGTCACAATTGGGGCCCCTTTTGCGCGCGTATGAGAAACATCATTTGCGGCCGCATTTACGATCGCATTTGTGGCCGCATTTCGAAATATTATAAACCGCTAAAAAATTTACGTTGACTCAGTTTTTATTGTCTGAGGTATAATTGAATAAACACAACCGTGAATATTTACCAATTTGAGAACAAAGTTTATTAAAAAACGTGGTAAAATTGCTCGTAGGAAATTTTCAAAGTACACAAGTGGTATGTTTCGCAGAAACAAATACGTTTATGTGATGCATGACATTTTTAAATTGATTATTATTGATATTTAAACAAACCGTAAAGAAAATTTATCTAATGATATTACTGCTGAAGGATGGCCAGGTTATAAATAGTATTTTTCGATACAAGTGCTCTCCCCGCACGGGTGGGAGGGCGCAGCAGGAAACTGAAGGGCATGTCGACGTGAACCGAAGATGAACCGAAGGGTGAGTGTTGTGCCTTCCCACGAGAGAGTCATTGCTATCTTTGAGCACGAGTGCCGGACTCCATTTTTTGTTACTCCTACATGGGAAGTCTCTTTGGTGCGCCATGTACAGGCATCCAGAGGAGGCTTTGGCGAGCAGTGCGAGACAGTCTCGTTTCGGTGCCTGTAGGTGGTGCGCGAAAGGGCTTTTTCGTGGAAGTTTTGCAAGCAATATATTATTTAAAAATATTTTTTTTGTCGAAAAGGATGGTGCGCGGCTGGGAAGCCGGTAAGGATTAATATTTTCATTTAAAAAGTGCACTATTAGAAATTTCTTTCGGAATTTTACGAAACATGTAGTGGAAGTTTTATGCAGTTACATGTTTCGTAAAATTACGTAACGGTTCGTGATTTTCAGTAGCGCTAACGGAATCTTGTTTAGTTACATGTTTCGCAAAAATCCGAAATTTTTTCGTAATTTTCAATAACAGTAACGTAAAATTCCAAGGTTAATAAATTTTTGTTGGTTAATTATAATTTGAATACATATACATTGTATATTTATTAAAATTATGATTAACTGAAAGTCATACTTATGGAATTTCCGCAGGCAGGCTGCCTGCCACTGCCGGCAAGCGCTGTATGAAAAGGCCTTTAGTATCATAGGTAAGTAACGCGAAAGCAACAAAGCAACGAAATTATAGATTAAACATAACCTCCCACCTGTCACAAGATGCAAATGATTCTTATTATGGTATTATGGGCACGAAGAAATAGGTTTCGGAAAAAAATATTTAATTATACCTTCAAGACTATTTCCGTACGGAACTCTTCTTTGCTGGACAGTGTCAGTCTACATGCCACAGTTCTTCTTCTGGGGGCCCACGAGTGAGAGTTATTCAAAAGTTGGGTTCACTGTACTGCGACTTAGGCGAAAACGGCGCGGCGGCGTCCTTCCGAATGGTACCGAACGGAACTCAGTCATTCAGAGTATTTTCATCATTTGACGGAACATTTTCGTAATTCGCTCCCAAAATTCGTAACTACATAAAATCGGTAAAGTTACGAAAATTTGATCGTAATCCCGAATTTAGTAAAAGACATTTGGAAACCTCAGTTACTTGTTTCTCTGAAATGTTTCTTAAATCTCCGTTCATTTTTATTAGTGTAATTACTATCGTTACAAAATAAGAAACATTTCGACCTGTGATAATTGCTGCTAAAGAATCAATTTTGTATGAGTTTAATTTTTTTTTTTCTGCAGCTACGTGCAATTGATTGGCGTATGCTAATCAACATTTTCATTTAAACCCATTTTTCAGGTAATAATATCTAAAGTCCAATTAATAAATTATTCTTACTGTCTGCTATTACGGAATTTTCCATTATACTAGCCTTAGCCCTGCGCCTGACCGGTTAGTCTTACCAAAAATCCGTAATACCAGACAGTGCCTAAATTATGGATCATTGATGACTAAAAATGATTGAGAATATTAATACTGATTAGTAAATACCAATGAATTGTCGACGGGTTTCGCAATTACAATCATTGCCTGTTATACGCGATTAATAATACACACATTTCGCCAAATACTATACGGTCTCAATACGCTACATTCTTGCGTTGTCGCGATTTTGAATCCCAGAGTTTTTTATTTTCAACCTACCCTAATATAGGTATATCTCCGTGGATTGGATATCATAACAGCATTACCTCTATTTATATACAATTACAGGTACATTGCTTAGCGCAAATTTTTCTGAGTGGATTTCTTATAACTATCAGTCGTTTTTGAAGCTATGCTTCTTTAAGGACGATAGGCCGAGGACGGTAGGCCGAGGACGATAGGCCGAGGGGATCGAACTGAAAAATCATGTAACACAACGTAACGCAACGAAAGTGAGTCATCTTCATGGAGACTATTTTTTTTAACTTGAGACAACGAAATATCTCAAAAAATACGCATCCTACGGAAAAAATGTCTGGAATAAAAACTTTTTATTTTCGAGGGGGAAAAAAGATTTGTTAAAATTTACCCCACCCCCACCCCC
>CAKNWT010306218.1:1452-13592 GCA_932066315.1 Andricus coriarius | reverse complement strand
GCGTGGCTTTCGCGGTTTTTTCTTTGCGCTTTTAAAAATAAATGTAATGGACTTCAGGGCACCGGGACTATAGCTTTAAAACGTAGACGAATTTTCGCGTATGCTTATAGACCTCTGGTCATAATGTTAAGTACCGAAACATTACTCCAGATGCACTACATTTTTATGTTTAAACTAGCTGTGAACTACAAACGTCTTCGTGGAACCATAGAATCTTCAATGCAATGAAAAATAATATTTTTTATGACAAAAAATAATGTTTGAAAATAATACCTGAACTCTCTGTTGATGCATAGCACTTAACTGGTGCTTTTCAGCAGCACCACTTGCTTCCAAAGCTGCAACAGTTTCCTGGAATTTTGTAGTCATCCATCGTTTAAACTCGTCTGCTTTAACTGGATCTCGCGCGCGAATATCCTGATATCTTTCCTCCAAATCGCTCCAGTCCTTCATCACCTAAAACCGTTGTAGCACACAGATTTCGATATCGATACTCTGTTCATCCTGGCCCTTCAATATTATTCTACAGACATGTGAGAATTTGAATATAAACAATATTTTAATGCAAAATGTATTCTTTTGCTTAATAATGATATTTACATTTCAGTGAGTCTCGCGTAAAAACTTCAGAAAAGGATGTATCCTATATATCCAACAACCGTGCTGGTCTTCCGTTGACTAATTGGGCTAGTCGCACCTCTGAAGCGGGCCCTTAAACTAAAATATTGCTCACTAACGCATGGGATGGTGGGTGGCTGGAAAAGTTGTATTTGTCGAGACTGACAAGTGCAGGTGCCGATTTATTGAAATGTAAAATGGCGATCAAAATCACTAGATTCAAATTCTGAAGTGTTTTCTGAAAGTGAACAACTGGTGGTGTCCTCGTCGCAACTGTGCCTAACCTTTTGTTACGAGTGACACTTGTGTTGCACAGATAGCGGCGTTCTCCCCAGCTGAAACTTCCTGTACAGTAACCTCGGAGGATCATGTACACGAACCTGTGCAGGTAATCTTGACGGTTCATGTGCAGGAATTTGGCATATGAAATTGTACATGATCCTGCAAAGTAACTTGCACCGACAAAGGAACCTTTGAATGATCCTGTATACATTCCTGCACAGGTTCTTTTGCGAAATAAATGGTGGCGCGCGCGGGTTCCTATACATTAACAGGCATACGGTCCTTTACAGAAAGCCATCGTGAAAACTCATGTCGCTTACAACTATAAAGTTGCCTTCTTTTATTCCCTTGAAACTCGAACTCACTATTGAGAGAGCCAAGCCACTAGCGAACCCGCGCGGATTGGTTCGTATGCTGGTTCATGTATAGGATCCTAAACAGATTCCTGTACATGAACCGGCGTGTCAATTCACTCTGTGAAGGAACCTATGTAGGATCATTCAAAGGTTAGCTTGCAAACAGGTTCCTTTGCAGGATCATGTACAGTTCCATTCGCCAAATTCTTGCACAGGAACCGTCAAGATTACATGTG
Organism: Andricus coriarius; assembly: GCA_932066315.1. Lineage (NCBI taxonomy): Eukaryota > Metazoa > Arthropoda > Insecta > Hymenoptera > Cynipidae > Andricus > Andricus coriarius. The sequence goes on along the minus strand of CAKNWT010306218.1, from coordinate 12,100 downwards.
CAAGTTCGTGTGCAGGTTCATGTATAGGCATGCTTAGCTGGGTCGTCGAAAATTAACATAAGCTTCCATTACGGGTGACACTTTTTTTAAACGAGTGCGACGATCTCGTCGCAAGTGAACGTCTATGTTCAAGGAATGCAAGGCTGGACGGAAATTTCTTCAGATATCCAAAATATCGAAACTTCTGATAATTTAAAAACAGATCCTAAAGAAAAAATCAAATAGACAGGCCCAATTGTGTCTGTCCCTACGAGCAACACTTTTTTCGGAGAAAACCAATTGCTACGAGAATCGGAACTTGAGAATTGGGAAGTTACACCTCAACGTCATAAAAATATTCTTATTCTGAAAGAACTTTCAAGTGATGACGTTGAAGTGAACTCCGATTATACAAAAGGGAAAAACAATTGGATTTTCTGACCAAAGCTTAAAAGCTGAATGACGCTCATGCTCGCCTTCTTTTTGTCGCAAAACTTAAAGGCAAATCAGTACAATAAGGCATGGCGTAAATACAAATCTCAAAATATGAAAGACCCTGGGGTCCTTTTCTTTTCCTTTTCATCTAACAAGAAACTGTCTCAAATATGGTTCTGATAAAAAAAAATTCCAGCCGATTATGCCAAAATTTACCGGAAAACTTAAAAAACATATTTTTTCAGGTTTTCTCGGCAATTCAATTCAAACTAGACCATTTGTTTGATCGGAAACAAATTTGACACAGTTCCTTATTAGATAAAAATGAAAATAATAGGACTCCAGGTTCTCTCATTTACATAGATTTGTATTTTACGCCACGCCCTACTTCACAATGGTTCCAGTCTAAATCAGAATATGTTGGCATGTCTGTGGCTCGTTATTAAGCGATTATTTTCTTGATAAACGCATCTTCGACTATGCAGTCCATATTTTCGGTAAAGAAATAGTGGATTACTTGACCGATGAAACTTCGGATACCGGTATTAAAAATCAAGCAGCGATCCAAAACTTTAATTATAAAAATAACCTTCTGAAGGTCATGGAGGAAATATCCCTTAAGAACCCTAGCGGACCGAATGAACGGAACGGATACGCTACAGGGTATCGCTATAGTATCCACATCGTATCCTCGCCGTATCATGCAAGAAAAACTCATTAAAAAGGGATGATGAACATTTAACTTGTTGGAATTCGGATTCTATGTGAAATGTTGCGTTAGAAGGTCACGGAGTAATTGCAATAGTTTTTCTTGCAACGATAAAAACTTTAAAAAAAATATAATACTTATCGACAACGTACGCTGAAGGCGACTTCAAGCGCATCGATAATCGTTCAAGAGGTACTGCTTAAACGATGATGGATGCTTGATTATGGACGCTTGAAGTCGCCTTCAGCCCACGTTGTCGATAGGTATTAGATTTTTTTAAAGTTTTTATCGTTTCAAGAAAAACTATTGCAATTACTCCGTGACCCTCTAACCCAAAAAATCACGTAGAATCCGAATCTCAACAAGTTAAATGTTCATTTTCCCTTTTTAATGAGTTTTTCTTGCATGATACGGAGAGGATACGATGTGGATACTATAGCGATACGCTGTAGCGTATCCGTTCCGTTCATTCGGTCCGCTAGGGAAGGAACGTTGAGAAATACGCTGTTGCAATTACAGTGAATTCGGCCACATTTCGCCTGCTTGTCAACAATCAAAAGATTGTAAAAAAAAAAAGAATTAGCAGCAACAGAAATAAAACCAGGTCTGAAACTTGTCAAAAAATCCACTAGATAAGCAGCAGGCGAAACAAGTTAATATGGTATCCAGGTTTCTGTCAGGTCAGTCATCAAGAAGCTTCCATGAAAACTAGATCGACAAGCAATGTTTCAAGTTGCCTACGTAAGTGTTTGATACTGGAAATACGCGTCGCGTTCTTCATTTAGACAAACTTCTGGACATACGTAGTCTAATAAGTTTTATAAAGAAGAGTTAAAAACCTAGAGTAAGTAATTTATACGAAAATATAGAAAATGTTTGTGAACAGATACTCAAACCGAAGACATCCAGAATTTGCGAAAGTTAAAGTCGAATTAATCTCACGCTTGACTTAATGCTCTTCCTATTCATTTTGGAGCCCGTGGGCTCTCTTACGTAGAAATGGATTGTCTTGACAAAATTTTAGACTCCTTATTATCGAAAAGTATTATCCGCGAAACCAACTCTCTGTATGATCGCCGGTACCAATGGTAGATAGGTAAATTGCATGCCAAACACTACTTCACTTTACACGATTTGAAAGATGGATTAAATCATATCACCAGAGCAACAAATTCCAAAAAATACGTTTCATTAGTAGGAATACTTGGTCAATAAGAATATCCAAAAATACCATTGGCCTTAAGACAGCCCGTGCGAAATTCCAGTGATTTCTACTCCATTACTCGTAGGACTGATAAGGTCGGCTAATGTGGTCTATTTAGACGATATTATCGTAGCTAGTGATACTTTAGAACATCGTTTAGAAATTCTAAAAAAGGTATTCAGCCTTACGACTGATAATAAGCTTGATTTGCGTCTGGAAAACTGTAAATTTCTCCAAATAGAAATAGAGTACCTCGTATATAATATCTCTATAGCTGGAGTGAATTCGATCAGTCACGGTGTTGAAGCTATTATTAATTTCTCTATACCAAAAAACATACGAGACGTTCAGCGTTTTGTAGAATTTTGTGCCTACTTCCGTATATTCGTAGAGGAATTTTCTGTTACTGTCAAACCCGCCAAATATCTGGTTATCAATGAGTCTTGAGTATTTCTAATCCCAGAGTCTGAACTCAACTGTGACACGACTAAATTTGAATATGTTTCAGTTTTTCTTTATCGTAAAATTGCTAAAGAAGTTCACCCCACATTTTACTTTTAAAAGTAATCTAGGGATGTCGACAGTATATATCACAGATTTGATCTCGACATTCTGGCCGTGATTTACGCACGTACGCTCTTCCAAGTTTATCAACTGGGTATCAAGTTTAAACAATTACCGACTGAAATGATTTAAAACTAACTCTAGATAAAACGGAAATTAGACCCTAAATTGAGAGATAGTCTTTCGAATTATGAAAATACGAAAAAACCTTTGAACATCGATAAAAGGGAGAGATGTTTTTCTTTTTTTGTTTGATTTGTTTATTAGTTTCAGACTGTGGCATGTGTCTGACGCATTTTTCATAATCTTAACCGATAAATTAGCGTTAAGATTATTCTTTTTAAATTCTTTTGTGGTGGTCAGTCTTATGGTTATCTTGTCTGTTTCTTTGTATGTTTTGTCCGACGCATAACGGTAGTCTTTTGATTTGACACTTATTTTATATTTTTTTAGACTCCTTAAGATTTGATCTTGACAGTGTCTAGTTCCGCTTCGAAGCAGGTGATTTTCAGTTTTTGAATTTTGATTTTGGAAAAATGGTATGAAAATAAGCCGCCTACCACCTGGGTTGTCCTCGTCAGGTAACCGAGGAGAAAACCCTCAGGGTTTCCCCTTAGGGTCAAGGAGTTGTAATATTGCATGTTTCATCTGGAAATTATTTTGTGATGGTGGTTTTGTCTTCACTAATTTGTAAACAGCTCCTCCTCTCTTGGAGGAAATATCCGCGAGAGAACGAGGCTCGAGCGAGGGCCTACCAATTTGATTTCCTGTATTTTTATTTATTTATGATATGCTTTATTTATTTTTGTTAGACACACTCTTGTAGGTTTTTCATATGGAAAAAGAGTAACATCAACTACAATCAAGGATCAGCGGTACAGACTACGAGGGAGCAAGTCGGGTTGCATGAGGGTCCCGAAATCTCCCTCTATCCGACATGACACTGCGCCAGCACAGAAGGAACATCTCGACTACCTGCGCAAGAGGGAGGAAATTGGGTGGCCTACGTACCGTCAAGAGAAGCGAACACCTTGTCTTGCGTCGTTCGAGCCTCGTGCGAATCAGTTTTGTCCGTGGAGCTCGCAATAGTTCTTTTTCTCTATTTTTCGCTACAGAGTGGTGACCTTATTTTAAAATTTTTGTGTGATCAGTGAAAATTGATCTTCCTCTGTTTTCCAGATTTTGAGCAGCGGGACATTCTAAAGGTTTGCAGCTTTGCTGTTTATATTTTTTTTCTCTGTTTAAATGAATTTCCAAATATAAAGTTTGTCCTCCAAATGGCGTCGCTAGACAGGAAAATATGTTGATACGGTTTTGTTCGCTCCAGGGTGGAATTCGTTCACTGCACTAATCTCGGCTCGGTCCTTGGAAATTCAGTGATTTTTCTCTTATTTTAATGTAATAGTGTAACGAATTTTGTAAAGGGGGTTTTTGTTACTTTGATTTTTCAAGTGTGATGCCCTATTTTATTTTTTTCCTCTTTATGGAGCCTCAGTTGATGTATTCATTAAAATAAATGTTATACTCTATTTAGTTTTGATATCGCTATACCATTGACTCGTATTATTTTAAAGACCTAGCAGATCTGTCTTTTATAATTAGGATTTTCAGGTACTGGCGACACTCTACCAAAATAATGGACTAGTGCTATGTGAAATTATTTTCCAGGATAATTTTTAATTGTTATTTTTAAATGTTTACTTGTTTGCCAGTCATACTTTCTTCCAGGGCGGCAAAATGTCTTTTGCTTGGCGCCATTCAGGAATAAATCAAAATTCATGGGGAAAGTAATTTGAAGTCTTTTTTTTCGTTTAAATAAAATGGGGAAACGGAAGCAGAATACTTTTAATTGCGATAGTTCGCCTATAAGATCCAAATCTTGAATACGTCTAAATTCGAAGTGAGAGAAGTCGTTTTCAAAGCGTGTTAATGCGAGAGTTTGAATATGATTCAATGCGGTTGAATGCGATGCAGAAAATATGCGATTACTGATAATTAACTGGCAATCACAAGATGTTTTCTGGGTAGGGTATCGTTTTGCAGAACTCGAATTCGGCAGATGAAAATTTTCACATACGAACGATAATTTCAGACCGTACGAACTTGACCATCCAATGTAGCTAAGAAAAGAATAGCTGGCGGTTGTAGAATAGCGTTAAGGTCAGTAAATCGTGGCAGGTTTTTTTTTTTAAATAATTGCGAATAGATGGCGCAACGAACACATTCGTTTATGCTATTAAAATCTATCATTAAGAAAAAAAGGAGGATTTCTCAGGAGAAACAAATGTTTTAAAGTAAAAATCATCAACTATTAATTAAGACTAGCTACTTAGAGTTATTCAAGGTTATGGATGATATTTCTCAACGTAAATTGCTGGTTTTTAAGAAAAATCATCTAGTACTGATGAAGAAGAACTAGTTAGAGTTACTTGAGGTTATTGATAATTCTTTTCAACGGAAATGGGCATTTTAAAATAAAAATCCAGTTTCTCTTCATCAAACAGGTGTATAAAGGTGAAGTAGATGGCACAAGGCCCAGAGGTAGACCGCCGAAAGCATGGATAGAGTCTGCAAATGAGACATTAATCCGAAGAGACATAAGAAGCCATGAAAACAGGAGAACTTGCATGACAAGATGCATGGACGTAGAGGAAGCAGGCCGAGAATGCCAGAACAGAAAAGTTTGGCGACAGATAGTTTATAAAAAGAATGTGAGTAGAGTGAATGACGCCTGAAACAAAGACCTTGGATACTAATGGGCCCAAGTGGGGAACCACACATAACAATTTTGTGAGGCTTTCCACGTGGGGTGATCGCTAGAGAGATTGATCAGCAACCTGGGTCGCAGCAGTGTTGCGGAATGAACGTGTTGTTTAAATAAATAACGCGAACGCTCTAGATCAATCTAAAATATCTATACCTTACACATATACACCTATCTACCCTATACCTATATACCCATCCACATACTACTATTTTCCAACCGAGCAATTCACGCCTACCCCGAAAGGGAAACGGCTTAATGGTATAATAATAATAATAATAATAAAAGTACTGATGAAGGCTAACTAGTCAGAGTTATTTGAGGTTATGTTTGATGTTTCTCAACGGAAATGGATACTTTTAAATACAAATCATCACGTACTGATGAAGACTAACTAGTTAGAGTTACTTGAGGTTATTGATGATTCTTCTCAACATAAATGGATATTTTTTAATAAAATCATCAAATATTAATGAAAATTAACCAGTTTGAGTGTTTTGAGGTTATTTTTGGCGTTTCTCAACGGAAATGGATGTTTTTAAGTAAAAATCATCAAGTACTGATGAAGACTAACTAGTTAGAGTTATTCGACATTATGGATGATGTTTCTCAACTGAAATAGATATTAAAAAAAACAAACTATCAGGTGTTGAATAAATATCAAGTTAGTCTTCATCAAGTACTGATGAAGATTAACTAGTTAGAGTTATTTGAGGTTATTGATGATTCTTCTCAACGGAAATGGATATTTTAAAATAAAATCATCATATATTGATAAAGACTAACTAGTTAGAGTTATTTGAGGTTATGTTTGGTGTTCCCAACGGAAATGGATATTTTTAAATAAAAATCATCAAATATTGACGAAAACTAACCAGCGAGAGTATTTTGAGGTTGATTTTGGTGTTTTTTAATAGAAATAGATATTTTAAAGTAAAAATAATCATTAGTGCTGATAACCTCAAAATACTCTAACTGGTCAGTCTTCATCAAAATTTGATGATTTTTATTTTAAAACATTCACTTCTGTAGAGAAGAATCATCAATAGTCTCAAATAACTCTTAACTAGTCAGTCTTCATCAATACTTGATGATTTTTATTTAAAAGTACCCATTTCCGTTGAAAAACATCATCCATAAACTCGAGTAACTTTAATTAGTTAGTCTTCATCAGCACATGATGATTTTTACTTAAAAACATCCATTCCCGTTGAGAAACGCCAGAAATAACTTCACAATACTGTAACTGGTTAGTCTTCATCAATATTTGATGATTTTTATTTAAAAGTACCCATTTCTGTTGAAAAACATCATCCATAAACTCGAATAACCTTAACTAGTTAGTCTTCATCAGTACTTGATGATTTTTACTTAAAAGCATCCATTTCCGTTGAGGAACGCCAAATATAACCTCAAAATACTCTAACTGGTTAGTCTTAATCTATATTTGATGCTTTTTACTTAAAAATATTAATTTATGTTGAGGAGAATCATCAGTAACCCCAAATAACTCTTAACTAAAGTCGGCGTCAAAAGTACGCGACCCTCACTTTGAACACTTGCAACTCGTTCAAAAAAAATCGCAGAAAATTTTGGCCAGGTAAACGTGAAAGCTTAAGGTCTCCCAAATTGAAGGATATGTATATTGTTGTTCTAAAAAATCTTTTACGGTGGCGCTGATGTAAAACGTGTCAAAAAACAAGGTTTTTGAGGCACTTTTTTTAAGCCTCGACTTTCGAGGCTTCCCAAACCGAGCTGGACGTCTTGAAAAATCTGAAAAAATTCACAGACCATTCTCAAGGTGCCCAGAATGCAACGCAGTTTTCCAAATTTCAAAATATGAATTTGTTTATTAATTACAGACCGTTTTCCACAAAAAATCATCTTGGAAAGAAATAATTTGATGATTTTTATTTAAAAATATTAATTTCTGTTGAGAAATTTCAAACATAACCTTAAAATACTCTAAATGGTTAGTCTTCATCAATACTTGATGATTTTCATTTTAAAATATTAATTTCTGTTGAGAAGAATCATCAATAACGGATAGTAAACGGATTCAAACGGATAGGAATTTGCGGATTCAAAGGATAGAATTTTTTTATCTGTTTGAATGAGCACTTTGCATCCTTTTCTATGCGTGAGATGGTATCCTATTTATCCGTTTTAATCCATTTTCAACGAAAAATATTTTATCCTTATGTATCCTTTTTAATTCACCTTCAACTAAAAATAATCTATCGGTTTAAAGCGGTCTTCAAGTAAAATTATGCAATCCATATTTATCCGTTTTAATCAGACTTCAACTAGTAATACTCTATCCACGTCTATCCTTTTGAATCTGTATTAAACTAATAATATTCTATCCTCGCGTATCAGTTTAAATGAAAAAACTTCTATATGTATGTATCTGCAGTGAAAACTATAATGCTAATTCGTATTTGATAGAAAATCACGATTTACAACCGACAGTCAATATTTTTTTTTACATAATGATAAAAGCAAAGTAACCGGCGGATAGACAAGGATTAGGTGACAGAAAGATTGAAGAGAATAAGCATTGATTTTCAAGGATACGTTTTCAATCTGTGATAGGTGACGAGCTAAAATCAAAGTAGGGCGCGGATAGAAAAGAATATGGTGACGGACAGAAATATATGGACTTGTGCAGATAGGCAATACATTTTATGGTGAAAAGATTGAAGATGATAAAAAATGATTAGCACGGATTAAGATTCTATCCTGGTTACATAATGAGAAAAGTCAAAGTAGCTCGCGGATAGACAAAGATAGGGTGACGGATAGAAAATGATGGATTAGAACGAATAGCCAATTCTTTCTGTGGAATGAAGATTCATGAGGATAAATATTGCCTGGCATGGATAAGTAATCTATCCGTGGTAGTTAACAAGAAATGACAAAGTAGGTCGTGGATAGATAAGGATAGGCTGACGGATAAAACATTGTGGATTAGAACGGATAGCCAATTCTTTCTGCGGAGAAAAGATTCATGAGGATAAGCATTGACTGGAATGGATAAGTATTCTATCCGTGATAGTTGAGGAAGAATGTCAAAGTAGGTCGCGGATAGAAAGGATAGGGTGACGGATAGGAAATTATGGATTAGAACGGATAAACAATATGTTTCTTGGATATGATGATGACAATATGATTCTTGGATTAGAACGGTAAGAGAAGGATTAAACAGGATAACAATGGATTAAAATGGATACATTGTTAATCCATGATAGGTGACGAGATCAAACCTAAGTAGTTGGCGTATAGACAAGGAATGAGTCGCGGATAGCTGGATATCCAACGGATACACAGGGATTGAAGAGTATAAAAAAGTATTCAAGCGGATAATTGTGAATAGATGACAAATTTAACCAACAAATGCATTATTCAGCATCTGTGGACGGGAAATTTCGTTTTTTTCTCTGTCAACTTTTTTAATTAGGAACATCATGATAATTTCAGCAAAACAAATAATTTTTTGATTAATTCTATTATTTTTCTATACAAATTTAACCAAAAAAATGTATTATCCGGCATCTATTTTGCTGAAATTATCATGAAGTACCTAATTAAGAAATCTGCCCGCTGCGCGGGCACATTCTCATCGCGCGCTGTGCGCGCGTCTAGCTTCGCTCGCAAGTTTGAGCGCGCCTAGGGCGCGCCACTGTTGGTTCTCGCGCTTCGCGCTCGATAATGTATTTATCTCGCGCTTCGCGCTCGATAACGTATGTACCTCGCGCTACGCGCTCAGTGTTTGTATTTCCTCCACGTTCGTGCGCAGGCCTTTTAAAATTAAAGGTCAAAGCAGAAACAACTGTAATTTGGTGATTGTGATTTTCTTTTGCTAAAGCTCCTTCGGCTTTAACGAACACATTCTCATCACGTGTCTCGTGCTCCGCACTCGATTTTATCGAAAATGCGAACTTTTCAACATTATTTTCAACTTTATTATATCAACTGTATATTATATTTATTGCAGTACCTCGGCCTGGGGCTGCTAATTCAGATAATACAAAATAATGTACACATTTTCTTCTTCATGATTACTTTAATATTTATTTCTTATTTTGAATTAAATTTTGTTCACAGCTACCTTGAAAAATGTATCACTTTAATCAATTTATCTTATTGCGATTCATGACATGCTTAGGCACTGAAACATACGTATTTTCATTGGCTTGTTCTTACAATTTGAAAAAAGCGCAAGCTATTCAAGAAAAACATGGTACTCAACTTTTTTTGCAACTTGTGTCGTCTTTCTATAATTTTAATTTATTTTTAATGTTATTTTTCACGATTTAAAACAAGAATACGCATCATAGCATGAGGTGGTTTCAAGCAAATTTTTAGATATAATTTAGGCGAAAAATTTTGTTAAATAAAATGTTGTTCTAGTTTGTGTCCTTTTTCCAAAAAGTTAATTTTTTTATTTTTAATATATTTTTATAACAAGAGCTTATAACATATTTGAAGATATTTTTTGTCATTTACTTCGTCTCTCAGTCGTTATTTCAAAAATTTGATTTCTTAATTTTTAATCCTATTTTTTGAGACTTAAAGTTTTATTTTTTCAGTGCAACGGATAGCCGTCCATGAAATTTCTGAATTTTGAAAAAAATGGTCCAACAAAATTTTGAAAATGCTCAAACTTTTTGCATTGCTAGCCAAAATAGCTGGTTAACGAACTCGATCTTTCTTTTTGGACCCTGAAACTGTGTGCCAAGGCGCAATCCAATCCGATTAGCCTTTCCAAAGTTGTGTGATATCCAGACAACAAGGACAACGACACCGACGACAGACGGACAGACACCGACGTAAAAAACATTTTTTTACTGACTCAGGTGGCCTCAAAACGTCGACATTTGATAGAATCCACGAAAGTCATTTTTCACATAAAACGAATACCTTCTCATTATGATGAGAATGTAATAATTCATTATTTATTGTGCGAACAAAATTTGAATTTTCGATTTTT
>CAKNWT010306200.1:0-10405 GCA_932066315.1 Andricus coriarius | reverse complement strand
GATATAACAAAAGGCTATGCCGGATGAAGTTCATGGCTCAGTTGAGATAGAGTAATTGTCCTTGAGATCGCTGCTTTCGGAGGTGCGAAACACGAGTGTCTAAGCATAGTTAAAAGTTTTTCATAAGGACGACCGCAGGATTTCGCTGGAAGCAGGTGCTAATCTGAAAAATTGCACCGGCTCCGAGCGAAGTCGCGGTAAAATTTCAGCTGTTACAACGACAGGCCGCTAAAACCCTCGTGTTTCGCACCTCCAAAAGCAGCGATCTCAAGGACAATTACTCTAACCGAATATGTTGGGTACAGACGCTGCAGCTTTCTTTTAAGGTCTTGATACTTCTCCTCCTTTTCCTTCTCCTTGACAGTGCCGTTGTAGTCGGCTGGAGCCGATAATTATAAACCTCCTTCCCGTGGGAGTGAGACACCCGGATAGTATGTGTTCTAGGTACTCAGCGTGTCCTGGCATGCAAAAATGGAAGCTGTTGTTCAGTGTGTGGATGACTACATAATATCTGGTAGGCCGTTTACGGAAAGGCTTCGAAAGTTCGCGCAAGTACTGAGGATGTACCATAACACACTGAAAAGGTCAAAGCCGCTGATAATCAAGCAGCATATTATTAGAAAAGTACGGGTGTTATAAGGCAAGAAGGAGAAAATAGAAATGTGAGGTATGGATATAACAAAAGGCTATGCCGGATGAAGTTCATGGCTCAGTTGAGAGTGGCAATAGTATCGAACCGAGGCGACGACCAGGTAATGGCCCTGGACTGCAGAGGTTACATGAACTTTGGGTCAATATGCACCCGGAATATGCTCATACAAAGCCTCAGCATTTAAGAGCTCAGGTATCCTTTTTACGCCGATAGGAATATGAAGCTCTTTACCAGCAAGGACAAGAGCAAAATCCTCCAGCGAACAAACAACTCGTTCCATTAAGATCACATTTGCAGGTAGCCGATAATGCCAACATAAGAACTAGAAGATTGCGTAAGACATGCGCGCGTATTGCACAGCTTCAGTTTAAAATCAAAACGGCGCGGCGACATGCATAAAATGTTCAGTGCTTGATTAACTACATAACATCAAATACAAAATTGACTCCAAAAGTTAGGGGACTTGCTCGAAACTTACGGAAAGCAAATAAGATGCTGAACAAGTGTAAACTGTTAAACATCAAGCAGCACTGGACGCAAAAAATAAAAACTCTGTCAACAGCCAAATAGCGCCTTGAACGGCGAGTGAAGTTGATTCAGGAAAATTACACCTTTTCTATTCATCCTTCCCGTCTGTTCAATAAAATTTCATGTGCCGTTGAAAATCCGTCTAGTCGAGAAGAGCTTCAAGTCTTCTGGGAGCAAGTATATGGAGATACTTATCAACTAAATGAAGATGCTTCAGATGTATCACTCTTTCGTAACTTTTGCCAAAGGGAAAGGTTGCAAGGTCCAGAAGAAGAGTGTCCACTCATTACTGCTGAAGAAGTGAAGAAAATTATTGCTAGATCTAAGAACTTTTCAGCGCCAGAGGCAGATAAAATCAACAGCTTTCAGTGAAAGGAGTCGACTTCTAAGCATCAACATCTAGCTCGTATATGTACTGCCTTCTTAAACGGAGAACAACCCATCCAGCAGCGGTTAGTGGAAGAAAGCACGGTACTGATTCCTAAGACCAAAGGTTTGTCAAGTCCAAAGAACTACAAACCCATAGCTTGTTTAAACACCAGCTGCAAGATATTTACTGGGATCCTCAAAGAGAGGATAATAAACTCTATCGAGCCGGTATGGAGTGCAATAGTTAAACAATGTGAATGCAAGAGAGGACTGGCATGTTACAGGGAGACGCTTTTAATAGAAAGGTGTACTATCCAGGATTCGATCAGGTTTCGACGCAATCATTTCATGGCTTATATTCACTACCGTAAGGCATTCGATAACACGAACCATGAGCATGAGCTACTCATCAAGCTCCTTGAGTGCCTTGAGTTGAATCTAAGAATAGTGAGATGCATGAAAGAGATTATGCGATTGTAGCGGAGAAAATAGTCATAACATCTGACAGAGGACAAGCGAATACAAGCTATGTCACATACATATGAGAGGGAGGTCTTGCAAGTTTACTCTCTAAGTAAGTCCGATACTTTTCTGCATCTCCCTCTTGCCTCTATCCATTGTACTTCGAGGCCAATGCTCTGGATACGTATTTGGCCCGCCGAACAGAAGATAATATAAGGTCAACGACCTTATGGACCTAAATGGATTACCTTAAACTCTTTTTCTCCTTAAAAGAGGACCTTAAAATCCTTGTGGCGGCGGTAAATAGGTATTCTAAAGCGATTAGCATGAGGTTTGGACTGGACAAGTGTGCTGGCGTCCATCTACACAATGGAAAACTAGAAACCACATCGTCTCGTGACGATTAGGATGTTCACTTCATTGGTGGGAATACCATATACCATCTTGGTAATGGAGAAACATATGCATATCTTGGAATTCCGCAAGCGGAAAACAAAAATGTTCGTGTGTTAAAAACTGTCTTCGAAAAAAGGTATCCCCAAATTCTCAGAAAAATTTGGGCTTCTGAAATACGTGGGAAAAATAAGATCCAGGTAACCAATATGCTGGCCATTTCTATACTGCTCTGCACGTTTGGTGCAGCAAAATGGAACTTCGATGAGTTGGAGCCAGTTGACTGAAGCACGCGCAAGATGATGACAATTCAGAGAATTGTCATCTCAGTTCTAAATAGTTCTAACTAGGCTCAGTTCTAAATGACACAGATTCTCTTGTGCGACTCTTACATCAACATGATATCGTCAATGCTGCGGCATTTCTACTCCGTGCCGTAGACGTGTGAAGACGGCCTTATAGACACCTCAGTTTACCGGGAGCGCATAATCAATTTACCTGTAGGCGATACCAACGGCTAAGCGTACAAGCAAGAGCCAGAAATGCTTGGACATGTTCTCAATGTATGCTTAAAGTATGCAAGCTACGGGTACATAGATAGACACAGTGCGGCTCTAAAAGTGTTCTCTTTCCACCTTATGCAATTCTGTGGTGTTATACGCCGAGAGATAACTCAATTCCGTTGTGGAGAATGATCATTGTAAGATCTACTGCAATTTCTCTTTGTCCACCACCCAACGTATCAGTACTATGAAGACCGATATTGTCCTCCAAGATCTGAAGACCAAGATCTTTTACGTGATTGAATTCTCGGCACCAGCCGATGGTAATCGGCTATCTTAGGGACATGAAATCTTCATTTCTTAGCCAACTCAACAAGATTCCGGCTTGCCAGCGTCAGACTCAGTCCATCGCGAGCCGGATGCAATAGTCTGTTCTCTGGGATCATGTCCGCCAACACTGTTCCTCATAACATGCTACAAAGGTTGGTATCTCTAAAAAGTATCTAGGGGTGAAACGTTCATCTCCAAATGTGCCGTTTGCCGCGTAAGGTCATCCGCGGCTATGGACGAAGTCCCTTGCGTACATTTCCTTCTCTTGCTTACGTTCTAGGATAGAAGGAGCAGGAGTACATGACGTACACGTTTGATTGCGTCGGGATGAATTGCTTTAAGGAACCATGATCGTAGCTTCTGGGGCCTACAACTTCTCATAATCATAGTATAACGTAGTATAATTTTAATAATAATAATAGTCTACGTAGGACTTGAGCTCTGCTCTCATGACATTAGAGGCTATATTGGCTGTAGCATTGCTACTGTTGGAGTTTCCCATGCTAGACAAACAGAGAACGAAGAGCAAAGGGACTAAGAGGAATACGAAAATCCATAAAAACATGGAGAGTTTTTTAAATACTTTGAAACGCTTTTCACTTCCCGAGGATCGTCGGGGTGCCCCTAAAGCTACCACTGGGGCCACAGCATGCGAGAAGGTGGTGATGGTGAGCGGCGAGACGGTAAGGCAGATCTCACTAAACAAATAGCTGGTCAGAAAAAACATCTGTCACAAGCGGTAAACAGTGGAACATTAACTCTGCCTGCTGAGGATACTTTGGCTCACGTAAGCAATTTGCAGCCAACCAGCTCAACAGAAATGCTGTGGAAGAGCATCAAGTAGGATCCCACAATGAAAGAGGAATTGGTGCATCTCTGTTATGAAAGTGCGAAGTATGAAACTAAATGAGAAAAGGGGCTCAACTTCAGTACGAAGTTTGCTGCAAAGTATCCTAACATGCAGGAAGTTTCAGCAAGAAAACTCAGCGCCTGGGTAAAGGACATTAGGGTTAATCTTCTTATCTCAGATGACCGAGTAATGGAGATTAAACGGTAGGTTGATTTATCATGCAAAAACATCGATCATGAACTTCAGTTAAAGGAAGCTGAATTACACGATGAAGCAGCGGAAATTGATGTTCTTGCTCAACCTGATGATGATATAGTACCACCACATCCTCCAGAGGCTGACGGCCTAATTCAACCCGAAGAAGAAGCAGAGGTTCAGGAACCAAGAAGGCGATTGAAATGGACATACCATATGTACACAGATGTTATGCTCCTTCATTTTTTGGCAGAGGAAAGTGCGAAAAGTTTGAGGCGAGAACACCATTGTCAACTCATTTGAGTACCCAGAGTTAGCCACACGAATAAATTAGCAGAATCTAGCAGACCAAAAACTCTCAATATCTGTAAACAGATTGCTTTCAGCTGTTGAAATAGCTGCCACCTGAATATTAACCCTCAGAGGCCATAACTCTCTCCAGTAACGTGAAGGCCATACGGATGCAAATCTGGTTTTCTCGATTTTACTTGTTTATATTCTTTTAATTTTAGTTTAAAGAACAATAAAAGTATATTATTCCGGCTTAAAATTTCCTCAGAAATTTAATTATTTTATTACCCAAGCCGTTAAATTGAATTATCACATAAAATATAGCAATTATTAAATAAACTTTTTGGAAAATTCGTTTTTTACGCAAAAAAGTGTATTTTTTATTTAATATAGATATGTCAATAAAAGTTTGAGAAAATGGAGATAAATATTGTTAATGCAGTGAAAAAAATTGTTTATTCGATAAATCATATTTTAACTATTTTTAACAGGTGCTTGAAAAAAGGACAATTTTAAAAGGGTAAAAAATCATGTCCAGTACAAAAAATGTGTTTATTTAAAAAATGTAGTACATGATACATCAATTAATGATTGAAATTAAATATACAGATATGCATACATACATATGCCGCGAGTCGTCTGCTTTATTGTTGATGCCCACTGACGAGGTTTGGATATCCGAGACACCACGGAAAAGAAAGAAAATCATCAAAAAAGTAAATACTTACGTTTTAGGCGCTAATAATTGTAGAAATGCTGTTGATCGTGGCACTTGAAAAAAATTAGCAGAACCTTATTTGTGACGCCGAAGTATAGGCACCCGTATGACCTCTGAGGGTTAATAACGTTGAAGTAAACAGCAGTAGTAGGGCTAGGCGGCTACGGCTCCACTTACCAACAGATGGCGCCACCGTCGCTAGTTACCGACACCAACCGATAACGCCACCGACCAAGGGAGGGTTCCGTTCCCTGCTAAGTCAGTAAAACAGTGAGGTTGGTAATGCAGATTCCCACTGAGATAGCATTGGATCATCGGTCGGTAAAAGAGAGAGGTCGGTAATTTTAAGGTTCTGTTTCAAGCTAATTCGGTAAAACAGTGAGGTTGGTAATAGAGGTTCCTGCTAAGTTAACATTATAAGGTTCTGTTCCATGCTAAATCGGTAAAACAGTGAGGTTGGTAATTTGGATCCCTGCTAAGTTAACATTATAAGGTTCGGTTTCGTGCTACACGCAAAAAAATCCGAGACCCGCTTAGTTAGGAAGGTTCGGAACTAAGAGCGTTAGCCTAGATCGGAGCGGTTTTCGTCTCATAATGAAACGGTCGCGGTACGGTACATCCGAGCTCGGAGCAGTCAAAGAGACGCAGCGGTCGCCGTCAAGCGAGCAAACATCAACGGTTTAGGAGCCTCGGGACGACTGCTGTTCCGCAGCCAAGACGCGCGCGGTCTCGAGCTGAACTGAGCATGGATTAGCGAGTTTTCGTACGATATCGTTGCGATTCAAAACGCGCGCGGGTTACGCACCGAACCGCGAAGGATCAGAGAATTCAAAACCAATGCTGTTTCACAACCGAAACGCGCGCAGTTTCGCTCTTGCGAGTGTAGTACCATCTGCCTGTAATACAGGTAAGTTGGTAATTTTTTATATTATTATTTTACCATCAGTCGGTAAAACACGGAGGTCGGTAGTTTCTCATATTATCATTTATTATCAGCAGGTAAGGCAGGGAGCAATGTTACCATCAGTCGGTAAAACAGGGAGGTCGGTAACTTTTTATATTATCATTTTACCATCGGTGGGTAAGGTAGGGACCAATGTTACCATCAATCGGTAAACATGGAGGTCGGTTTTTTAATATTAGCATTTTACCAGCGGTCGGTAAGGTAGGGAACAATGTTACCATCAGTCGGTAAAACATGGAGGTCGGTAACTTTTTATATTATCATTTTACCATCAGTCGGTAAGGTAGGGACCAATGTTATCATCAGTCGGTAAAACAGCGAGGTCGGTAATTTTTCATTCAATCATTTTACTATCGGTCGGTAAGGTATGGGACAATGTTACCATCAGTCGGAAAAACAGGTAAGTCGGACGCATGCGCAGTTTGAGTCACAGCTTCATGGTTAGAGTGGAGGTGGACGTGTGAATCCCCTAATAATGTTAACGCGCATGCGCAGTTTTAATCTCAACAGAATATTCTATATGGAGGTGGGGTGTAGTGGTGTGAGGGAGCTCACAGATAAAGTATTACTAGTACTGTGAGGGGATTCCCACTGATGAAAGATTTCGCATGCGCAGTTTGATTCACAGGTTCTTGGTCAGAGTGGAGGTGGGGTAGGGTGACAATGCGACGGGAATCCCCTATTAAAATGTTGCGCATGCGCAGAGCGTGGATTTCTGGCTATAAAAGCGCATCTGCGGAGCGATTCTTTCATTCAGCAATCAGACGACCTGGCTGATGGTAATAAGCAGCAGCAGAAACCAGCTTTCAAAGTGTCTGGAGAGCAGCAGCAGCAGCAGCGATCGTCATCGGGATAGAAGAAGCAGTAGCTATACTCCCTAATTTACCAGATGACAACTCCAAGAATGAATACATTCACCGCATAGTAAGACAATGCAACGCTGATATAGATACCTTAAAATCTATACTGAAGGATCTTTTCTGGACATCGCGCATCTGAGAAGCAGAGATGCCTTCACATAATTAATCGAACCATCAGTCTACCTCTGTTTTATCTCAATCACGAAATCAGTGTTTATACACGACGCTCTTCCGATCTTGCATCCAGGATGCGTACCAAGCGACTTCACTGGGCCGATTCCGAGAAATCATTCCAATGTCGACTACAAACTAATTTGATAACAAGCCTTGTACATATAGATATAAGTAATTTCTTAAAGGATGCCTCTGTATTATTTCAAGAACGAATGCGATGTGTATTGAATAAGTATGGACCTGTCAAAGTTTACGGTGTGCTAGTAGCTAAGTATAGACATGCAACAAAAGATGATCAGTCTGTACACGTGAAAACATTTCTCGCTGAAACAAATGACATATTCCTGATGACATTGTTAGACGATTGGTTTAATGAATATGTGAAACAACCAATCCTGCAAAAAGTTGAAGAATTCAGGAAACTGATTCAGATTGGACATTACATTCAATCATACACCTGGAAATCAACGTAAAAAAATACAATTATTTGCGGGCTAGTTCATTTATCCCCCTACCTTATCCAATCAAGAGAAAGCAAGCATGTACAAATGTAGAAAATAAGAATGATAATCATTGTTTCAAATGGGCTGTTCTATCAGCATTATATCCAGCTGATATAAAGATTCATCCTGAACGTGTTTCTAATTATAATGTGTATGCCAATTGCTTAGATTTTACTGGTATTTTTTATACATCAAATTTCCACTACGTGTGAATTAAAGATCTGTCTGCACTAGTTGGCAAACAACTATCTAAAAATAAAAGTAAAAAATATATTTGCGATCGATGTCTTCATTATTTTTTAAGCGCAGAAAAATTGGGTGAACACAATGATAACTGTAAAAAGATGAATCATTGTAGAATCAAATTACCAAAACCTGAGAAAAATATCATTGAGTTCACCAACTATAGAAATAAGGAAAAGGTACCGTGTCGTGTATGCCGATTGCGAGTGTCTGTTGCTTCCCATTGAAGAATCTCAGGAGAACTTAGATAACACTGAGATCTTTCAAAAGCATCAGATATTAAGCATAGGTTATTACATAAAATGTAGTTATGATGACACACTTTCCCACTATAAGGCATGCCCGAAAGATGAAGCTGATCCTGCCAAATGGTTTGCAAAGGAATTGCAACAATTGGCAGAAGATGCTGAAACAGTATTCATGTGCCCCATACCTATGGAGAACTTGACTACTGAGGAGAAGGCTGCCTTTAGGGAAGCTACTACCTGCCACATTTGTGAGCAGAGTATAGCACCCGACCAAAAGAAAGTGCGTCATCATTCACATTTAACTGGAAAATACCGAGGGCCTGCTCATGAAGATTGTAATCTAAATTACAGGAGGTTCACGATTTGCGGACGCAGCTCGATTCAGAGGATGTCCGAACACGTCGATACTCATTTTAATACTGACGCGTTAATGAGCTTCAATCTCTTAATATATGATTTGAGCTTCTCGAAATTCCTCGATGATGGAAATAATTTCATTATTGTGACTTCGATTTCCTGCTGCTTGAGATGCTGTGAGTAGTCGAAGGCGGTCAACGAGCTCTTTAGGATCATCCCAAGAAATGTAGTCTGGCCTTGAATGTTTTCTTGCTATTAAGAATTGAGGTATTAAACTCTTTAATCGTTTCTTTTTCTTTAATGAACCTCCACTTGTTGGTGTTTGCTTATGCGCAAAAAGTCTCGCTATAATATTCTTATACTTTAGAGTATTATTCGAATGAATGGGTTTTGATGAACTATAATTCTTCCTATGTGCATGTGTAGCAATAAGAATTTCTTTATAGTTGTTTTGATCATCCTGACTTATATAAGTTTCATCAGGTTTTTGTTTAAATAAGAGTTTGAACATACCAGTACTTTTCCGATACAATTTTTCACCAATCTTGATATATTGTCCATCACAGCTGATTGGTGTATCACCAATTATAAACGTTCCATCATTAGCTTTTCGTACACCGTAAACCATATCCAAATATTGTTTTCTATTTTTATTTAATAGTGCAATAAATTTATTTGTCAACTTGTCACAATTTCCAGTAGATTCATCATTTACTTGGACCATAGTTGCATCATGTGCTTGATCATCGTTAGCAGTCATGAAGGAAATATTATCATTTTCTGTTTCATCTTCATCTTCATCTTTTTCAATCTTATTATTCATAAATTTATTTTTACCTTTTGGTATATCAGACGTATTTAATAACTTTTGTAATCGTGTAACTATAGGCTTAAAAGTCTCATTAAGAATATGCTCTGTAGCTTATTTGCCTAACTTTAGCATGCGGTGTTTCTGTCGAATGGCATCGCTTGCTTTTGCTATTTCACGAAGCACATCTTGCTCTTTATGAAACCTGTTTATACCTTAGTGTCTCACACAAAACTAACTTTATTTGCAATCAAGCAATCCTATTTATAGAATAATAAAGCAGTCAAATCCTTTTCTATATCTACCCTCATTTAAATTACTATCTTTATCGATAACCAAAAATCCATATTCATCCACATTCCAACATGCTGAACATAGTTCCTGGAAACGAGTGTAGGTCATATCAGTATTTACATGATCGTCATACACACGTTTGAGATTTTTATCATCTTGACAAAAAAGAAGTAATAAATTAACATTATCCCGGACTAGATGTTTAGGAACACGAGCATACCACTGACATAAGTAGAAACAGTCAACACTGACATGTCTGCCCATGCAGAAGAAGTCTCTAACATTGTCCTGCTTTTCACAAGCGATGTCATCAAAGATAAAGATAGAGTTTGGATTAGCTTTACTAAAGTCGGTTCCAAAGGTATAGGCCCCTCACTTTTTTTGCTTGCAGCTCGCACAAAAAAAATCTCTGATATATCTAATAAAAAGAATCTGAAAGCTTAAAGTCTTCCGAATGCAGCGATATGTTCACTTTTGTCCTAAAAAATTCTTTGCAACAGTTAGAGCGCAAAACGCCACAAAAAACAGGGTTTTTCGTACTCCTTTTTCAAGGGTCGATTTTGACCTGTTCCCAGAAGGAGGGCGACGTTAGGAAAAATCTGAAAAAACTCACAGATATTCTTTGAACATTTCTGAATACAATGCATTTTTCAAAATGCTAAA
>CAKNWT010306190.1:2461-12944 GCA_932066315.1 Andricus coriarius | reverse complement strand
TGATACAAAAATTTAAAAATGAGGAAATAATACCTTACATAGGTTAATTTATTGTTCAGCGGAGCAATTAGAGCACAGAACGACCCTGTGCTCCTCACAAGCTGGATGATGACACCGTTCACAATAAGTTTTCACTCTTTTTTCTTTAATTCGAGGACACAAGGCACACACCGCGCCTGAATTTTGACCTCTGGAGCTCTTCTCGGTAGGGGTGCCTGTTCTTCAAGGATGTTTTCGATTAAAATATCCAACTGAAACAGTTATTCTATCAGATGCTAAAGCTTTAAATGATCCTCGAAATCCAGAAATTTACCATACCTCATTTTTTGCAATTTTTTTTTATTTTTTTATTTTTTACACTTCGTTTTTTCAAATTCATGCCTAAAATATTTAATTGAACTGCTTTAACAAAAAAACTAAAATTCACTTACCAAAACAATTCTCTTACTCGAAAGACTATGTGGGGTTACGCGTCACCCTAAGCGATATTCATAGACGAACAGAACTCACAAAACGCACTACTGACCTCATTCACTGACAAAAATCGACTGACGTATAGTTGAAGTGAATTATGGTTAGGGTCCCGCACCCAACCATAGCTGTCCACAGTCAGAAAAGCATTTAAAAATTTGAATGGGGTGCCGTATAACCCCGTATAGTCCTTCTAGGGTTAAGGTTAAGTTTGTGTTTTTCGACGGATATTGGTATTTTTGAAATAATGCAAAGGTTTGATTGTCTATATATTCCACAAAAATATTATATAATAATTCTGAAGTTAAGATATTAATTTTTATCGATTACCAAAAATATTGCTCTTGCTTTTCTTTTATATTATTTCAGATAATATATATGCTATGAAATAAAAAAAATCGGCATTAACATTAATTGTATGGTTCAATTTAAAAATCGCGTGAGATCAAAAAAAAAAATCGCGCGCACACCGCCAGTATTCGGTTTCTAGTGACAGAAAAAGTCGCAAGACAAAAAACACGAGAAAAGCACCAACAAAATTGTTTAAACAATTTTTTTAATTTAATATTTTAAAATTTGGTGAATAATAGATTTTTAAATGGTTTATATATTTTAATACTAGGAAATAAAAATCCAGATACGTAAACGCGCGCTGCGCTCGCTAGCATTTCCTGCTTCTCTTCTATATATTTTTAAATCTATTCACCTCATGACATTTTATAAGGAAATCAATAATCTGTAAAAAATGCGTATATTAAAAATGTTTTTTTTTTTAAACACTTCAGTCAAGCTGGTTGAGCTTGAGGTAGTTCAGGTGTGATGGTCAGATTGGTGCACCGCACCATATAGCTGTTGAGGATACTCGGGCACGGTTATCAAGGGGTTCACACAATTAATTATCCGAGAGAAGGAAACGCCCAAACGTTTAAACTTTCCCAATAGAAAGTCTCTTATATTCTGTACATATAATTATATATTATATTTTAATTCTTTAAAAATCTTTCTAAACTTATTGTTCAGATTTAAGAAAGGAAATGTTCGAGATCTAAATCTGCCTTCATAAAAGCTTCAGAATTAGTTTGCATAGGAAACTGAAAGTATATTTGCACAGAAATTACTCGGTTTTACAACCTCCTCCAGTAATAAAGATTAATGTTGAATTAGAATCATTCCGAGAAGATCGTAAAACGTTCTCCTCTGAGAGTAAAATTAAATAGGAAAATTATTTAAAAATTTGTTCTTCCCATTGCAAGAATTCTCTAGTTTATTCCAGTTTAATAGTGTTCAAATAATGGTTCTTGAAAAAGTTACAGAGCCGAACATTTCATTGAAATTCCTTTTTTACTTTAAAAGATTTGAAGATTCATTGGTTTTCCTCTTGAATCGAAAACTGAATTTGAGAAATTAATAAAAGTAATAAAATTTCTAAGATCCTTCACTTTTTCTCTTGAAATGGAGAAAAATTACAAAAAATATTAATATTTGAAAGTAGTATAATATGCATTAGGAACAATTTTTATTCAAAAACCGCAAAAAATCCTAATTAGCGCAGAAAACTCACAAAACCCAATATTTCACTTATGGAGTTTTTTGGGACCCTATAAAACAGACTTATGGAGGTGATATTTAAAAAATAATTATTCATGTGTATTTTATAGCTAATTGTGAAGAGAATTGTTGAGTTTCACCTCGATTCACCCAATAACGACAATTCTGAATAAAATGTACAAAAACGTATTTTTTTATTATTTTTAAAGCGCATTTTTTCTTTTGATTCGAACAAATCTGTGAGCGATATGCATACAAATGCGAGAAAAACAATTTTGGACCACCGTAATGATCGCGATATAGTATAAAATTCGTTAGCAAATGGTCAATTTAATGAGTCATATAGCTCTCTACGTGTAACATTTTTCCATCGCCGCCCCCTCCAGGTCACTTTTCTGTATCCGTGCCTGGAAAAAAGATATAAAAAGTTATCTCCAATAATGTTAGTACTATCATTTTTCTTTCATGTAAAGCTTCCGTTTATTTTGATTTGATTCTCCTTCTTCCGACAATAAAGATAAAGAAGTCTATCTATGATAGCGTTAAGGGAATATCGTTTATCATTTTTATTTAAGATAATGATAATAACTCTGTCGGTCGATATTTTTAGATTTTGATCAAATTCTTGTTTAAAAAAATATTATCTATTTCTTTTCCATTTAGAGCGGCTAATATTAAATAATTTTCAAATTAATAATTCGTAATCGATAAATAAAAAATTCTAAGCATTCAAAATTGAATTTCAAATGATACTATTTTAAACTGTCAGATTTTCGACTTCTAACATAAGAATTACAAACTGGAACAGTCGACATTAAGTTAAGTTCAATTAAAATTGTACAATTTTAAATTATAAAGTGAACAAATTTGGTATTTTATTGATAACTGTCCACTTCGAATTAATAGGATAGAAAATTAAAACGACTTAGTTTCAAGTTTGAAAACTTTCACATGTAAAAATATTAAAAAATGAACCATTTTAACTTTATAGATGATTCAAAACTGAACAATTTCTAATTACCATGTTCCTTTTTTCACTTAACATTTCAAATTAAATGTTCAAATAGAAAACTTCAAGTTAAAAGTGTTCAAAGTTGTACAATAAAAAAAATGATTCAATTCAATTTTTGTTTAAAATTGTCAAATTTATTCCGATTTGAAACATGTAAAATGAAACACTAAACGAGATTTAAAGGGAAATTGAAATATAAAGAATAAAATCAGTAAACAGTGAGAGAAACAGTCAAAATTAATAATTTTTTTTAACCAAAATTAAAAAATTAAACGATTTTAATTTGAATTTAATCAAACTTGAACATTTTTTAAATTAGCATGGACAATCTTTGGTTAATTGCCAAATTAAAAGGTTTAAATTTCAGGTTTAAAGTGTTTAAACACTTCAACATTAAATAAAGTTGGTACAGAAAATGTTGAAAATTCAACGATTTACATATTGAAGCTTTACAATTAAATTTTTTTAATAAATAGAAGCATTTAACAATAATTTATGAATGGAAGCGTTTAAAATTGCCCAGTTTGAATATTAAAAATAGTACAATATTTCAAAGCCATAATGGTACTCCATATTTGTAAATGGAAGCATGCAAAATAATTCAACTCATTTTTAAAATCGTGTGTAAATATTCAGATTTTCAAATTGGATTGGTTAGACTTATGAATTTTAAATTAAATGCGGTATGAAATTGCAGTTTCATCTGTGAAGACTTTATAGAAAAGAACAATTCAATTCATAATAATTTCTTCAACTTATATATTTTTATAGTAAGCAATGACACGCAAACCGAAGTGAAAATTTCGTAATAATCCTTAAAAATAAAATTAAAAAATAGATTAGTTTTTCAATTATTATTAACCTGTTATCATTTCTAATTAAAAGAGTTTTGATTGAATACATTTAAATTGAAAGCGCTTGATATTAAAAATTTGTTAATCAGAAGCTCTCAAAATTGAAAAATTTCAGACTTAAATTTTCAAAATTGTACAATTTCATTAGGAAGGAGTTGAAATTGTATCATTTCGAATTCAAAGCTTTCAAAATTGAACAATTTTATTTTTGATTAAAAAATCTCGAAATTGAATGATTTCAATCAGACTATATAAAATAGAAAGACTAGAATAGTGTAGAATAGTAGAATAAAAGAAGAGAATAGAATTTTTTAATTAAGATTATTGAAAATTCAATAAAGGAATTGAAATTGTATTATTTCTAATTAAAAGCTTTCAAAATTAAATAATTTAACATTTAAAACTTCTGTAGTTAAATAACATTCAATTTAAAGCGATTGCAATTTAAAAGTAAATTTTATGTTTCAAAGTAAAAGCCTCAGATATTATAGAATTTTAAATTGTTTTTGCATAAAAAAATTATATTTTAACATTGAAATTGAGTAGACAAATTTTGCTCAGATGAAAAAATAATTTCACCGTCGAAATGGTAGTTTTTTTAATAATAAACCTTTACAATTAAATTATTATAAAAAAAACGTTCATAATAAAAAGCAATTTTAAATAAGAAACATTGAAAATGAAAAGATGTCGACTACAGAACGATACAGATTTAATGAATCCGAACTTTATTTAAAAACGAAAAAAGTTGTATTCACCAAGAATTATAATATTAACACTTTTTCATACACAAATCCTTTAAAATTTCTATTATTTTAAGCAAATTTAAATCTTTTGAATATTAACAATTTGCAAATTGTTAATTATAATTTTCACAATTCAATCATTTTAATTTTAATTAAAATGAAAAATTTAAATGAAACACAATTTTTATCTTTTTAGTTTCAAATCGTGTAATTATTTACACTTAATTTAGAATTATTATTCATTCTTGGAATTTTCCAATCATATATTTATCAATTTTAAATTATTCATTTTTTTAAATCTTCCAGCAAAAATCGGACAATTTCAAAATATTTCATTGAAAATTAAAACTTAAAAAAAAGTATCACAAAACAATATTGCTGCATATGATTCCAGTGTTGTAAAATGCTTAACAACTTTCAAATTTAACACTTTCAATTAAATATTTATAAACTCTGCAACAAAAAAAAAGTTTGACTTCAGAAATTGTCTTATTATCCCAGAAGTCCAAAATTTTGAAAAAAATCCAATTTGGCGGCTGGTCGAATTTTTAAAATTATTTTGCTTTTATACTTTTCAACGAAATCGTCCAAAACTTCGCCGGAAAATCAAGTTTCGGAAAATCTTTTTAAATCTATCTATCAACTCTTAAATTTTTCAAAATGTTGGATTCCTGGGATCATTGAATGCTTTCTAAAATGATACTTCTTTTAACAGCAAAGTTTGAAAAAATATTAATTGAAAACTGCAAAAATGAGCTGTTTTTTGAATATTTAATTGGCCGTAATCTTGGATTTTTTCAAACTTTTGAACTTCTGGGATCAACGAACGATTTCTAAAGTCAAACTTCTTTTTCTAGCAAAGATTTCAAATATTGCATTGAAAACTGGAAATGAGCTATTTTTCAAATTTTTAATTGACGGCTGCCTTTGCTTTTTTTTTTAATTTTTGACTTCGGAAATCATAGAGAGCTTTCTAAAGCCACACTTATTTTTATAGCAAAGTTTGAAAATATTTAATTGAAAACTGCAAGAACGAGCTATTTTTTTAATCTTCAATCATTTATTTGATTTTTTGCCATTTTTGAAAATTCTTAGTTTATAACAATAAAAATTTTCAATTGCTGTTGAAAATTTATTTTTTTGGTTGAAAATTCATTTCTTTGATTGACAATCAGTTTTTTCAATGAAAAACTTATGTTTTTCGATCGAAATTTAATCTTCGTGGTTAAACATTCAATCTGTTTGGTTGAAAATTTAAATATTTCGTTGAAATGTTATTTTATTTGGTTAAAAGTTCATTTTTTCACTGAAAATTTAACTTATTTCTATTTTACGTTTAAAAATAATCTTTTGGGTTGAAAATTCAACTACCTGGTTGAAAATGAATTTTTTTTTGAAGATTCATAATTTTAGTTAAAAATTAATTTCTTCAAATGGAAATTTAAATACCACATTTTTTTTGAAAATTTATCTTTTTTGATAGAAACTAAATATTCTTGGTTGAAAATTCATCTGTCTGGTTGAAAATTGAAGTATTTTCTTGGAAATTCCTTTCTTCTTGTTTGAAAATGAATTTTATTCTATTTTTGGTTCAAAATTGATCTTTTCAGTTATATCTTAGGGACCGTACTTAAATTACGTAACAGCTCAAGGGGGGTGCAGGGATCAGGCACTCTGTGTAAATTTGTTACGGTTCCATTGTTAAAAGGGGCGGAGGGGTATTGAGAGGGTCGATAGTCCGTTACGTAATTTAAGTACGGCCCCGTATGTAAGGTTGTTTTTATGACTAATTGAAAAATTTAGAAGAGAATTCATTATTTAAACAAATAGAACGTCAAAATTGGACATTTTACGAATATTATTTGTTTTCTCCGGAGAAAAGACGCAAGAGAAGTCGCTATCTATCAGAAATATTGCAGATACACTTCAGGGACATAAATATGTAGCTTAAGGTCTAAGCCAATTGTTATAAACAATTTAAATAATCAATTATTTTCATGAGGTGCTCAACCTCAACAAAAAACTTTATCTTGATGTAAAATGCCTAAATATCTCGTAGAAGTAGTATATATAGTGGAAATTAGCCGTTAGTTAACAATTACCATTATCATAAATATTCTAATAAACAAATTGTTTTTTTTAAGTATTGTTTTTCTCATCAAACAACTTTAAAATTAATTATAAATCACAATATAAAGCTGTAGAAAAATTTGAGTGTTAAATATTGATATTGCGAATAACAATATTAAAAACAAATAAAAAAATGTAGCGCTTTCCATCAGGAAAAATTATTTTATCTGCTAATTCATGTTGCAGCTGTCTCAGTGGTTATATTTCATCAAGAAAGTGTGGCATTAACTCGCAATATTGTTATTGTCATTAACAATATTTTTAATAGACATTCATTCAATCATTTTGATATATTATTTTTCTGCGCTATAATATTCTACGAGACAAATTTCTTCCGTCAATCAATCTCGTTGGATCATGTGAGGTGTATCTTAAAGCTAATGAATTTTCCTTAATTCTTAGGCAAAGAGAATCAATATATCTGCTTTTGAATTTTAAGTATTCCGTTATTGCTAATCGAGAATGCTGGTATTGCACAATAATTCTTGAAGATTTAATATACTAAAATCGGACGTTATTGACTTTTAATAATTTTAAATAATGTATTTTTGCTTAATACTATTCTTGCATTACAAGTATGTTACTATTTTTTATAATTCATTCAAATTTATTAATAATTTAAAGCTGTTTATCATGCTAGTCACCCAATTTATATTTGTTTTTACAAAAATATCTCCACAGGTATAAGTGGTGAAAAAACTCTTCTTTCGATAGCAAAATAATTATTTCAAAATATTTTGTTTATAAAAGTTATAATTTTCTATTATTATTTAATAAGAATATTAAGTAAAAATTACTGACAAAATTACTTATTCAAGTACCACTATAAAGATGCAGTAAAATGATCATTACGAAAAAACCGCTTATTCAGGCATAAAAATGCTATAGCCGATTGTTTAATTAAAATATTGGTAATAACAATAACAATTTCGAGTTGTTGCCACACTTGCTTGATGAAATATAACCGCTGAGATAGCTGGAACATGATTTAGTAGAAAAAATAATGTTTTGCGATGGAAACGCAAGATTTTTTGATTTTTTCATTCTCATCAGAGAAGGTATTAGATTTGTGTAAAATTTGACCCCTTCATTTTTTGTCAAATGTCCACGTTTTGAGATCCCCTGAATCCGAAAAATAGGTTTTTACGAATGTGTCTGTATGTCTGTCTGTCTGTGAACACGATAAAGTTTGAAAAAATTAATCTATTAGATTGGCCCTTTCTACACTCTTTTAGTGTCGGAAACTGAATGTCAAGTTTGTTAGTCAGCTATTTTGGATGAATATTCAAAAGTTAGAGCATTTTGAAAATGTTTGAAACCATTTTTTTAAAGATTTAAAAATTCTATGCGGGACTGTTCATAGTAGTCGAAAAGTCGAATAATTTCTCTTTACGACTTTTTTCAATCAAAAGAAAATGGTCAGAGTTATAGCATTTTTAAAATTCAAAAAATCAAAGGAACAACGCACCATATGAAACAAAGTCAAGAAAAGGAAAACGTTGATTTTTGAAAGCCCTATAAGATTATCATAACAACTTTTTGAATTTGCTTGAAAAATCGAAAATTCACATTTTTATGGCCCAAAAAATAATGAAAAATAAATAATTTCATTTTTCAGTTCACCTAAAAAAGATCTGCAAATATCTTATTAATCACTTTTTGATAGGACGCGTAGTTTTTGTTTTATTCATAAAAAACACCATTGAAACTAAAAAAATTAAATTTCTGGACAAAAGACACAAGCTAAGAAAAATAAATAGTTAAAATGTATTCACCGAAAGAAGAGCTACAAATTTGTTATCAATCGTTTTTTGATAGGATATGTAGTTTATATTTTAATCGTGAAAAATAACATTAAAAATGAACGAATTAAATTTTTGGAAAAACAACGCTAGGCGCGAAAAAAAAATGGATAGACAAAAGTTGTTCACCCAAAAAAGATCTATAAATTTGTTATTAATCATTTACATTTAAAATTTTGTAACAAATTGTGAAAAACGACACAAGGTAAAAAAAATTAATAGACTAAAGTTTTCACCCAAAAAAGATCTACAAATTTTTTATTAATTACGTTTTGGTAGGATGCGTATTTTTTGATCATATCATAAAAAATAACATTGAAAATAAATAAATTTTTTTTTCAAAAACGACATAAGGTGCAATAAAATGTTAATTTAAAAAATTGCTTTTTTTGTATAAGATGCGCACTTTTTTAAATTATAAAGACAAGACAATAAAAATACATTTATTTCAATATCAGTGCATATGATGAATTGTAATAATATAAATTTATTGATATTATACATTTTTTAGGTTAGCTGAGAATAAAAATTAATACAATATAAAGTACAAATATTAAAGTAATCACTTTGGACTAAATCGAGCGCGAAGCAAGAGATACGTGATGAGAATGTGTTCGTTAAAGCCGAAGGAGCTTTTAACAAAAGAGAATTCACAATCATCAAATGACAGTGATCGATGCTTTGACCTTTAATTTTAAAATGTCTGTGCACAAACATGAAGGAAGCTGTTTGATGAGAAAACATTACTTCGACAAAAATACAATTTTTTCATTAGAATATTTATAATAATGGTAATTGTTAATTAATGGTTATTTTCCTCTCTAAATACTACTTCAACGAGATAATTAGGCATTTTTAATCAAGGTAAAGTTTGTTTGTTGCGGTTAAGCACCTTATGGAAATAATTGTTTATATAAGTTGTTTATAACGGTTGGCTTAAATCTTAAACTGAATATTTATGTTCCTGAAGTTCATCTGCAATAATTCTGATAGATAGCGACTTCTCTTAACTCTTTTCTTCAGAAAAAACAAGTAATATTGGTAAAATGTCAAATTTTGACGTTCTGTTTCATTAAATAAAAAATTCCACAGAGTGAAATTAAAAAATCGGGCCTGAAGAACAAAATCGGCCAAGAATTGTAGATGGTAGTGTAGACTGTAGTGGATTCTGAACAGTAAATTCTCGATTTCACCCTCTGTGTGTAGGAACATTTCTAAATCTTCGCAAACAAAGAAAATAGACTCCATCAAGTTCTCAAGTTTCCAAGAGAGAGAGAGAGAGAGAGAGAGAGACAGAGAGAGCGAGAGAGAGAAATTCCCCATCGAAAAAATCGTTTCCCTCGACTGATATCGAGGAAAAAGCTGAAGATTTGAGACTTTTAGAGTCTTGTCATTCAAGTGATGTGAAAAGTTTGGAAAGTTTGAAAATTCAATCGACAAACCTTTGTTGAATACGCGACCTTGTAGTGGTACCCCATCAGGTGGTACTGAGGTAGGTACGAAAATTCTTTAGTTTAGTTTAGTACTTTAGTTGAAAAGAGCAGAAGTTAGAGGTTCATTTTGAGAGTATGGGTAGGTCAATCGGTAGGAGGGCGGGAAAGTCTAGATGTATATGTATAGAAACATCGTTCTAGGCCGGTAATCAATACTGTTTGCCTTGTCTCTCTGGTCATCCAGGTCTGCATCTCGTTATTTTTCAATTAATCTTTTAGAAGTTACCCATTTTCGATATGGAATTATGACGTCCTCAATTTCATTTACTATTCTCACCCTCGCGGAAATTCTTTACGCATCCAATTTGCACGGATCCGGATTCAGGATTCCCCGTTCCTTCACAGCAGCCCAGCACGTGAATGCTTATTCGCTAACTGTTGATCCGATTTTCATTTCACTAAAGTCCATTTAAATTCCTTCCCTGTA
>CAKNWT010306187.1:0-11263 GCA_932066315.1 Andricus coriarius | reverse complement strand
TTTTAACGAAATACTTGAGTTTTCAAGCTAAGAGGTCGAATATTTTTTTTAAAAACCGGTGACTTTTAAGCCCGAAAAGATGATTTTTGAACAAAACAGTTGATTTTTATATAAGGAGAAAATTAATTTTAGATCCAATAGTTGAAATTCAAAGGAAAAGGGACGAATTTTCAAACAAAAAAGATTTAACTTCAAACAAAAACAGTTCAATTTTTGATAAAAGAGGCGAATCATCAACCAAAAAAGACGAATTTTTAGGAAACAGTTGTAGTTTCAACCAATAAATAAATAAATTTGCAACAATGGAGTTTAGTTTTTCATAAAAAGATGACTTTAACAAAATAGTAAATTATTCAACACATTAATTACATTTTTAACAACATAGTTGAATTTTCGGCCTAAAAAGATGAATTTTCAATCAAATATGTAGTTGAATTATCAGAAAAAAAATTAATCATCAAAGAAATAGTTGCATTTACAACCAAATAGTCGAACTTTCAAGCAAAAGGTACTCTTTTTTTAGAGGAAAGTTGAATTTTCAATCCAAAGGAACGAATTATCTATACAAAAAGACGAATGTTTAACGAAACAGTAAAGTTTTAAACAAAATAATTAAATTTAACAAAGAAGTTCAACTTTTGATCAAGAAGTTGAGTTTGCAATAAAAAAAATTAATCGTTAAGATAAAATATAATACTTCATATTTGACAAAAAAATTCAATTTTAAGTTAAAAACAGACAAATTTATCCAAAAAGATGAATTCGGAACAAAAAATGTAACCACATTGTTGAATTCACAAACCAAAAAAACCAATTCACAAGTAAAAAGTTTAAATTTTCAACAACAAAAGCAGACTTTGCAAATAAAGTTGATAATTAAATTTACAGTTTTAAAAATTGACTTTTAACAACAACAAAAACAACGAATACATTTTCAACCAAATTGTTGAATTTCTAAATAAAGAGGATCAATTTTCAACCAATAAAGAAATACATAAATTTTCAGTTGGACAATTAGTTTTCAATAACAAAAGAACGAATTTTCATCAAAACAGTTAAATCTTCAACAAAATAGAAGAATTTTTAACAAAAAGAGAACAATTCTGAACCAAAAATATAATAGTAGGCTTTTGAATTAAAAATAATTAACTTTCAACGAAAAATAGTTGAATTTTGTTATTGAGTTCTATTAAGTGAGTTTTTATTTTAGCGGAAAAACGATAAAAAGAGAAAGTTTGATGAAAATAGAGGAAAAAGGGGCATTACTTAAAAGGGGGGGGGAGAGGATAATGAAAACAAAATTTCTAGTTTTTTCAAGTTCTCTATTTGTTTTTGAAAGCTGTCTTTTACGGCGAAGAAACTATCAACTTTATTAATATCAGATCTGATATAAATATGGGATACATTTAAGAAAATATTTGTTAGACAGGATAAAATTTGAATTTCATAAAATCCGGATCGTTTCTCGCCGTGCGTCAAAGCAGATACATTTATATTTATAATCCCGCGAATTATTTTGAAAAATTGGCACATCCCTTCAAATCTTTTGAATTTCATGGAGCTCACTGGAAATCTCTGGAAATCCTTGAAATCTTTAAAATCCAATTAAAATCCTTTGGCATGCATACAAATTCCTTAGAATCCTTAAAAATCTGTTAAAATCCTTGAAATCCGTGATATATTTCAAAATATTAAGAGATCTCTCGAAATCTTTTAAAGTTCTTTATCATATACGTAGAAATTCCGTTTAATCTTGTGAAATCTTAATCCTCTCAAATCCGTAGATATCCCTTGAATCTTTTGAAGTCTCTAAAAATGCATTCAAATCTCGTGAAATTATCGAACCCCCATTAAGTCCCATAAAATCTGTTAATATTCTTTAAAATCTTTTGAACTCCCGTGAATTCTTTCGAAATATTTCGAAATCTCTTAAAATTTTCAGAAAAAAATTATATCCTTCGGTATTTCAGAAGACTTGTAGCCTAAACTATTTAACCGATCAGTGAAAAAATGTCAACATAAGTGTATTGAATTTATACTAAATATAGAACACGTGGAATGTTAATTCAGTTCACGCGAGCGAAATTCATAAGGGAAGAGTAGGCAAAGAATTACGAAATATCATAATTTTTAGCCTTGCCAATGGTAGCGTTAAGTAAACTAAAAATTGTTTTTTCAAATCTTCGTTGTACTGCTCTAACATCAATGTTTATCCTATGTCTAAATAATTAAGATTTTCGACAAATAGTGTGGTATTTCACATGTTCAATTAGGCAGCACGTGTTTTTATGATTTAAGGAAAAGACATTCTGCAAAGTTATAAGTATTTGAATTTGGAGGTTTGTTTTTCAAATAAACACCAATTCTATCTTTAAACCTATACAATTTTTTATTGGTGATACTTAAATTTCCATTCGACGTTCTAGTAAGGTTTATCTACCTCTTTTGAAATCCGTTGGAAAATTTTAATAAGGTTTACAGAACTTATTTTCACAAAAAACCCACCTTTATATTTTGTGCCATTTTTATAATCAATTTGTACTTTAATAAGAAATACATCCTATGAGTTTTATGACGAGTGAATCATTTTTGTGACGAGAATTACATTCAGAAACATATTTTTCTTAAATTGAATGAACCATTTCTTAACATAATTTTTTCATTTCATGAACATTAACGTTAACATTTTTATTATTTAGTTTTTAAATGAAAATCCTAATGAATCGATGAAGAAAAATTCATCGACATCCCAGCTTCCCATTTGAACATTCTACGGCTTGCTAGGTTTCGGTGGTGTTGGAATTATTTGTTTTCTGATAACTATATCCTATGAACCTTATTGATATGAAATCCGGTATAAATATGGGATAAATTGTTAAA
The DNA here is from genome assembly GCA_932066315.1 of Andricus coriarius. Lineage (NCBI taxonomy): Eukaryota > Metazoa > Arthropoda > Insecta > Hymenoptera > Cynipidae > Andricus > Andricus coriarius. Next base: position 8,383 of record CAKNWT010306187.1, on the reverse strand, counting down.
AATTTTTTTTGGACAAGTTATATAATTTTAATTTTGTACAATTTGGATCATTCTTGAGCTTCCCAATAGTACGCTAAGATCAAAATTTTTTATTATTTTCCAAATGTGGATTCGAGGACAACGAAGTGTACGAATTAAATATTTGAGCGTTGACATTGACGGAAAAAGCAGTGTTTTCTTCATGTTTTAATCAAGATAACAAATCATAAGCAAAAGTTTCCAAACATTGCCTTCTTATTATTTCGATAAACTTGAAAATTTTACACAATCGTGTTCTTCTATAAAACTTGTCTATTAATTACATTTCCTATTTCTATTGCCTTTTTTAAATTAATATATAAATAAAATCATATATTTCCACTAAGAAATTAGTAGTTTTCCCTATTCTCTAACTGAATTAGTAAAATTTCAATAGTAGTTCATAGTGGTTCATAGTAGTCATAGTAGTTAGTAATAATTCACTAATTTAGATTTAAAGACTGCAGAAAAAAAATTTATTTAATTGAAAAAAACCATTTTCTTGGTTTAAGATAATGAGATTAAATTCATTATTTCATAGATGTTAGCCAGTACTTTTTTTAAATCAAGATTTTTTTCGATTAAACAAATAGTATCCAGCAAATCATCTCTTTCGTTCAAAAGAGAGAAAAAGCATAATTGTTTGAAATCAAAAAAAAATTTCAATTTTTATAGAGGTGCTTTCACTTTGAATTAAAGAAATAAAGTTATAAGAAAAAAAATTTCAAATTTAAACATGACATTTTCTCAGCAAGCAAATATACATTTTCTTCAGTATTGTAAAACTATTGTTTATGGCATGATGAAGGTGAATAACTAGAGGTGAATGAATTAAATATTCAAACTACGTCATTGACATCATAATTAAAAATATTAAATCGTAATCAATGAAAGACACTAGGTGCTAAGAAAATGCTGATCTCAAAGTTGAAAATTTCGAATCTTATTTACTCATTTTTACGCAGAAAAATAAAAAATGACAAATTTCTTAGAATTTTGGGACAGTAATAAGCGTGCGTAGCGCGCGATTGATGATGCTAGTCTATCTAAAAAAAAAGTGGTCTAACGAAATATCTCGAAAAACTCGTACTCATTGTAGTTCAAAAATTGATTGGCTTTTGAATAACTTGAAATTATGACATTTGAAATCCGCTGCTAACTTTTAATTTGTTTACAAGTACTGCTAATTTAATTTGTGATAGTCATGATGACAATATATTGCGTTGTCCTTACAAGTGCAGATCCTAAAATCAAAGAATTTTTAGGAATTGCAAATTATTCAAAACTATTTTAGGAATTTGCGGAGTGTTTAAAAATATTGTAAGGGATTTTCAAGAATATTTTAAGATTTCATAGTTTATGAAAGAATTTAAAGGAATTCCACAGGATTTTTTTTATGGATTGCAACTAATTTTAGAAAACTTTACGGGATTTAAAGATATTTTCAAGGTTTTGGAAGAGTTTTTAATTGGTTTAAAAAAATTGTACGTGATATTACATAACTTTTAAAGGTTTAAATTTCAAGTTATTTCTAGAGACCCCAAAGTTTTTTTTAATAGATTCTGAGTTATTTCTAAAGATTCCGAGGGGTTTCACAGGATTTTAAGTGATTTCTAAAAAAATTCTAAGGAATTTCAGGGACTTTCTATTGATTGTTAAATATTTTCAAAAATTTCAGTGTGTAATTTAAAAAAAAAAGATGTGACATTTTGAAGTATTTTATTGGACTGCAGGAACGCTTGAAAGTTTTGAATTGATCATGACCGATTTAAAAATTTTTTTATGTTTTTTAAATTTATTTAAATTATTTTCAGGTATCTTATATGGTTTACGAGAAATTTATAGGATTTCATTAAAGTTCAGAAGATTTCGAGAGCGGCTAAAGCCTCATTTAATAATAAGGTATGTTAAGACAAATGAATATGCATTTGTATTGTTTTTATAGGATTTGCGGCCAGTGAACAGCTAGTAGCCATTTTCTAACATATTTTTATATTTTAAGGATTAGTACTTTTATTGTAAACTGAATGATTTCATAATTGAAAAAGTTATGAATCGAACTTATTGTCTATTTATCGCATGTAGTTCCTCCCTTTTTTGAAAAAATACTGCCACGAATTTTATTTTAGTGTCAATACATTTTTTAGAGGTTTCCCTAGGTCCGTTTAGGTCTACAGATGAATTCTACTAGTTTCCATTTTTTTTAAAGGCAAATTTAAAGTAAAAAATTATTTTAACGCTAGAAAATTTGTTATTTACTTAGAAATAAACCTTACATTTTATCGGCCCTCCCACAGGGTGGCCTAGAATACTAAAATTTGTAAATTCATGATTAATTCCTGGAGCAATATGCAGAGAACTTCTTCCAAAATATAAGGAGTATATGTTTATTTGCGTTTAATTTTTTAAATATTTAGTTCTTGAATTAAAATTCTACATAATCAGTTAATTAACAAAATTCATCAGTACCCCAGTGTGCTAGCTTTCGGTGCTACTGCAATTATTTGTTTTGTGACAATTATATTCAGGCTCTCTCACTTATTCTTATCTCATTTTGCGGTATCTATTTCAAATTATTATTTGTCAAACTAGCAGTCCAAGAGAAAAATATTGACCTCGCTTTTACACATTAAAAAAATATTCAAATTTTTTTCAAGTTCTTCAATAGCACTCAACTTTTTTTTATGGCGAAGTGACTATCTACCTTAATGATATGAAACCTGGTAAAAATATGGGATAATGTTTCGTTAATACTTTTTGGACAAGATATATAATTCGAATTTTGTACAATCTGGATCATTTTTGAGTTTTCCAATAGTCCGCTACGATCAGAAATGTTGAATTTTTTATTATTTTACGCAGATTCTATTCGCAACCCTGAAAAAAAAACCCTGTATAAAATCATTTTTATACAAATCTAGATATTTACTGATTCAAGCCCGTCTGACTGGATTCGAGGCCAATGGCGTGTACGAGTTAAATATTTAAGCGCCGACATTGACCGACAAAGTAAGGTTTCTTTCTTATTTAAATCAAGATAATGAATCATGATCAAGGTTTCCAAACATTACATTCTTACTGTTTCAATAAAGTTGAAAATTGTATACAATCTTGCTCTTTTCCGAAACTTTTCTCTTCGTCACAATTCCCATTTCTACTACCTTTTTCATATTAATATACAAATTAATTAATATATTTTCGATGAAAAATTAGTGATTTTCCCCTGTCGAATTATTTAATATACAACCTAATCGAATTAGTAATTTTCTACTTTAGTCTTCAATGGCTTACTATTCTCCAAATTGAATTCGTATAAGTTCACTAGTAATTAGTGATATTTCACTAATTTAGAGACTGCACAAAAAAATTTTATTTTAATGAAAAAGACCATTTTCTTGGTTTAAAAAAAATGGGAATAAATCAATTATTTCTTCAATTTTGCCCAATCTTTTATTTGAATCAAATTTTTTTTTTTAATTAAACAAATATTACCAAGCAAATCATCCCTTTCATTCAAAGAAGATAAAAAGCATAATTATTTTAAATATGAAAAAATTCACTTTTTCAGAGGTAGTTTTACTTTGAATTAAAGAAACAAAGTTAAAAGGAACAATTTCTTAAATTTAAACATAACGTTTCTCTGGGTGAGGAATACGTTCATGATATTTTAATAAAAATATTAAATCATACGCGAAGAGGGTATATATTTTTACCATATTTTATAACAAAATATAACAATTTTTTGGCCATGTAATATATATTTGCATAATTTCTTATCCCGTCAAAATGTAAATGACTTTATCCATGGATGAATGAATTACTTAATTCAAAGAATTGATTTAATTGAAATGTGGAAATATTTCTTAAGGTGTAAAAAAAATTATTCAATTAAACTAGCTTCTTATCTTTCTGGAAATAATTTCTCTGACTTGCGTAATAACTTTTTCATTTGTTGCACAAAAATATTAATTTGCATAAAAGAAGTAACACCAAGGAAATGATTTCTTTCATTTGAGACACGAGTCTTGCCTCTGAACAATATTTACTCAACTGAAGTAAACAAATCCTCGGTAAAAAGGAAAAGAACGCATTTCCTTGGATCAGTTTTTTTAGTGTAAACCCAGAGAAAATTTATGTTTAAATGTAAGAAATTGTCTCTTTAACTTCGTTTTTTTTAAATTTAAAGTACATCAAGGGGAAACTATGCAAGAATATAGGTCACTAAAATTTGAAAAAATTGTATACGTCTCATCGAAAATTAATTAAGAAAAAAATCAATTTACGGAAAAGCTTAGCTAATCTTTTAAATATTTTCGTGCGCGAACAGTCAAATTCATTATTTTATTGATTTGAATGTATTTGAAGAATAGGTCATCGCCTTGGGTGGAAAAGTTAGAGGCGAAATTACTTTTATTACTGTACATCTATAAAATATCACACATGGACTCCCAAGTTGAATCCTTTTAATTGGGAAAAATTCTGCAATATATATTTTAAATCCAACCGTGATTCATTGAGATTTTCGAATATCGGAGGCTGCAAAAAGTTTTACACAGGCTGACCTACATTTAAAAAAATGTAACAATTCAAAAAATTACTTTATTAATTATAAATTAAAACCGGCAGGGCCCTCAGCCATGTTATTCAATAAGTTCCAAACTTCGATTACAAAGCAGAGACCAATCAAGAAAAAATTAAATTTCTATAAAAAATGTTCATATGAGATAGTCATATTTTTTTGTTTTTATGCCATAAATCAGTTCTTTTTATCTCAATCCTTTATTCATAATATCTCGACAAAATTTCGTCCAGTTATGTTGAATATTCTACCAAATTTTTGATCAAAAGTTTTGAGAACATTTTTTTGGAAAATTCTAATAAATTCAAATGGCTAATCCACAAAGTGACCTACACTTGCATAGTTTCACCTAACTTTAAATGAAGTAAAAATTGGTTTGATTTTAAATAATGATGTTTTTTTCCTTCTTTGAATTACATAAGTAATTTTCTGGATACTATTTGCCTAAGAATATTTTTTTTTCTCCAACTTTCAGAAAGTAATTTTGGCACTTATCAGAAGCTTCTTAGCTTTCTTAATTCTAAATTAATATACAATATGCACAGGAAAGTTTATTTTACATTTTGTATGAAAACTAGAAGCAGAACGTGAAAACTGGGACAATTCGTGAAAAAATAACTTATCATTATTGTGCTCACTTTCAGTAAATTTTTGGTAACTGAAAAGTGTGTCCAGCAGGCATACTGATAACAAATCCTTCTAGCCAAAAAAACTTTGATGATTAATTATTTTTATTGTTTCTACCAAACTGACACATGTATTTTCAAACTATGAAGGGGCAACCCGCTTAGTTTAAAACGCAATATTTTTCCACTTGTTAATTAATTATTCCGAATTCTTAGATATAGAAAATTGAGTTTCAATTTCACATTTTAATTCCTTGGGAGTCAACGTTTATAAAAAACTCAACTTTAAGCAAAAAAGATCTTGTGGATGTTTCTAGAATGACACAGATCTTAAAAACTGAAGTCGTTTTTGCAACATGAACAAAAATTTGTCTGAATTTTTAATTTGACACTATTCTCAGTTGTCAAAATTGCACCTACAAAAGGATTGTCGTACCTTTTTGCACGCGAATGAAAAGTTTTTTCAAATTTATTTTCCAATCCAAAAACGGGCAGAAGATACTCTAATTGACCGATTTCAAACTTCGTTTAGTTGTATACTTATAGTTTTTGTATTAGTTTAATTAATAATTACAGATTATTTTTTGCTTACATGTTCTCCATTTTACCGATATAATAACACTGAAGAATTAGGTATTTTCACTTCAACCGCCAGCTAACTTCACTTCGTTGATTGCTGAGGGTTGCTGAGGGGAAAACAAAGGACCAAATGCATGGACAAAGCTTTATTTTTGCAATATCTTCGCAATGAATGATGATTATTATCATTTGATTATGTCATTAAATAGATCTTAAAAAACAAAAACTATTTTTCCCCTACACTTATATAGAAAAAATTAGTTTTTTCGAAGATATTAGCAAAATAGGGCAAAAATGGACCGAATCCCATGCATTTGGTCTCTTGTTTTCCCCTCAGCAATTAACGAAGTGAAGTTAGCTGACGGTTGAAGTGAAAATACCTAATAGTGTTTAGATTAAAAAGCGCGAGAATTCAAAAACAGAGTCCTCGAAATCCTATAAACCAAGAATTAACGTCACTCTCTAAATATAAATTAGTGAAACTGCAATATGTCCTGCTTAAGTTTGACTGATTAAAATAGAGAAAAGTTATTTGCTGACAATTAGTAGAAAACTACTAATTTAATTATTCCAAATATTTAAAAATTCGATAGTGAAAAACTACCGTTACTTACTCGATTAAAATATATCAATTTATTTCGGACTTTATCCTTTAATTAAAGCAGGTTATAGAAGTGGAAAACGTGACAAATCTAAAAGCAACATTTTTAACTTTATTCAAACTATAAGAAGAAACTATTTGAAACTTATATGGACTATGTCACCTCCACTTTCATACAGTATTAACAAGTCATTGCTTCATAATGAAAAATTAAAGTTAACACTTAACCTGTTTTACCTTGTTTTATTGCCATTGAAAATAATCCCTTTAATGTGTGCACTCACGGAAGTACAACGAAATTCAGTAAATTACAATACCACCCACTTGACACATATTAATTCGTTGAATTCGTTTAATTTCATTTTACAAAAGAAAAAGAAGATCATAAACAAAAAAAATACAGTTCAAAACTTTGTATTAAAATAATTGTATTTTAGAATACTCTGAGGTAAATAAATTTTTCAGTTTTTAATTTTCAATACCAACAAGCTTTCGACCTAAATCTTTGCGATTTCGTATTTCTGTCTCATTGGTATGTCATAATTTATTTTGAGATGTGGTTTATGTGATGAAATAAAAATATGAATTAAATACTCATGAAAAGTACATAAACGGGTTGAAAAGTCCTCAAAAGAAACTTACCTGTAACAAAAAAGTAGTTTAAATTCTAAATACCTACATTTTTTAAAGACAATTCACTTTCGTTATGATTTTTAATATCTTCTTTGTTTTAATTTTCGTCTTCTCGGATTGACTCGAGAAGTAACTTTCAGATTCTGAATGCTAATTTACATTTCTGACAAAGTTTAAAATAGTTTCATGAAAAGCTGTAGAATGCAAAATTCTCAACATTAAAAAATCTAAAATTCTGAATCTAATAAGGAGAGGTCATTCTCCGTGGCAATGAGCCTTACTTTCTAAGATATCGAGGTTTGATATGTGACAGGCTCCGAATAATAAATGAATGAACAAAATACTGTGAGAAATTTTTTTTTTTTAATAATCCACAGTTTACATATTTTTGTCAAAAGATTCCGAAAAGTCTGTTTGCAATTTTTTTTTCAAAGTCTTTTTTTTTGTAATTTAATTAACTTTAGGCTTTTCAATGCGAGATACGTTATAAATAGATTGTGAACGTAGATGACTCTATCATTTTCAATAAGGAAAGAAGAGCACGTGTGATTATTTTATAGTAGTGAACGCTACAAAGATTTGTTTTCTCAGCTCCATCCCACCACCTAAATGGAGAAAATAATGTTTCACAGTAATGAGATAATGGCTACTATATATACAGGTACATCATATTCAACACCTTCTCAGTTACACTTTAAAAAATTCTCTAAAAACTACTTCTTTGTCTCCAGCAAAATGAAGATTCTTATTTGTACTCTGATATCCACATTTGTGATATTTTTCAATTCTGTTCGTAAGTAGAATATATTTGATTGTTAAAAGGAAATTTGTTATAAATTATTTGTAATCATTTGATATGAAGCTAATTTATATCCATACTTGCTATGTGCTCTTTGTCATTACAGAAAAAATCGATTTAAATGTTTTCTACCGGAAAGCTTGAAATATATGCGGAAAAACCACCTAAAAGAATTTTGTAGGCAAAGTATTTTCGCAAAATTTTTGGTTCCGTGCGCAGCAAAAATTTTCACTTCAAAGATTCGAAATTAAATGAGGGAATATTTTCAAATACAGAGACAGAAATAAATAGATGAGAAGTTCATTTTTTAGAAGAATTGTTACCGAAAAATTCAGTTTATCCATAATGTAATGTAATGAAATGTAATGTAATGAAATGTAATGTGATACTTTCCACCTAAATCGTGACATTCTGATTCCAGTCAAACCTGTTTTTATCCAAACAACTTTCCAACCAACCTCATATTAAAAAAAAAAAAGAACTCGAAATGTTACTCTGATATTTGGTGGAAAAATATTTGTATTCAAATTTTTACAAATTTCGAAATT
>CAKNWT010306170.1:694-13275 GCA_932066315.1 Andricus coriarius | reverse complement strand
TTTGACACTTCAAGTATTCTCATTCAGAAAAAAAAAAAACTGATTTCGAGAACATAACAAATGAGCTCCATGGGAAATAGGGTGATTTTTCAAGAAATTAGGGGCATATAGTAGGGGAATAAATTATTTTAAATATAACATCAATTAAGGTACCTTATCCCTAAGATGTCAAGTAGAAATATATTACATTTTTAACAAAATAGTGGAAATTACAACCAAATAAACGCATTTTCAACAAAAGAGTTGAGTTTTCTATCTAAAAAGTCGAATGTTTTAGAAAACATTTGATTGAATTTTCAAACAAAAAAGATTAACCTCAACCAAAAACACTTGCATTTTCAACCGAATAGTTGATTTTTTAAGCCAAAAACACGAATCTTTTAGAAAACAATTGCATTTTCAACCAAGAAAGACGAATTTTTAACCAAAAATATGACTTTTCTGTCAAAAGATGAATTTTCAATCCAAAAGGATTAATTTTTAATTCAAAAGACGAATGTCTAAGAAAACAGTTTAATTTAAAACCAAAAAAGGTGACTTTTTAAGAAAAAAGTTGAATTTTCAACAAAACAATTAAATTTTCAACCAAGTTCATCCTAAAAAAAACTAAAAAATCCAGAGTGACCGCTAAATTTATTGCTAAAAAAAAATTGAAGGCTTTAAGGTTGAACATTTTTCTGATTGAAGTAATAGAACATATGCTGTAAATCAATTCAGTAAAATAACACTTTTGAATTTGAAGAATTTAAAATAAAAACTAGAAATAAAAAAAACCTTTCAATACTGTAACTATATCAATCTAAACAAAAAGCTGTAATATAAAATATACTTTATAAGTTGATTAAAGATTTTAAAATGTGTATTATATTAACGGGATTGTATAATAACGGGATTTGAAACGATTGAACATTGGACGAAAGAACTTTGATGCCGGCCGTAATAGACTGGGAAAAAGTCATCTCGCTGCTCAGTTATTAAATATTAACCTTCTCTCGGAATGTGAAGTCAGCTCGTTTTCCTCTTTTCTCTGAATTTCTCATACTCTCTTATTAGCTCAGGGACTCAACTTAATTACAGGAATTAAAAGTTTTTATATAAAAGGCAATGTCACAATCCCTTTGTTTTCTATTTTCTATACTTGCCTCGAATTCTTAATAATTAAAAGCGTCAACGAGTAACTGAATTATTAAAATGACAAACATAATTCTAAAGGGACAAAACACGAATGTTTCCAAGAACCTTCTTCTTCGAGGAACATTCGTTAATAATGCAACATTCGTTTCAGGTCCTTGCATTAGATGCTATGAATTATTTGTGAGCCTTTCGACTTTTCTTTTCCCAATGTCTTAAGACTTAAAGTGGAATCTCACGAAACGTATAGTTAAATAAGCGAAGCGTGTAAATGCCGGAAATGAGTAGGCGACCAGTTGAATTGATACGGGCGCCTTCAGATTAGGAATTATGATTATATATTGTGTAATACTGGACAATAATATTGTAATTTAAAATCCCTTTCATTTTTCATTTATTTTTTTATTTTTGCCGGATTCAAGATCAAGTTGCACTTATGTACCTTTTTTAGGTTTTGAATGGAAAGTAAATAGTGTTTAGAATTTAGAAAGATGTTTCTTACCTGCGTGAAGTATGGTGGAAGCACACAACGCTGGTCATCAAGCCTCGAGCTCTGCACCCTCTCGAGTAGCTCGAATAAATCTTGCGTTGCTCCCTGCAATCATGTCAACACGAGAATTTGCTACTGTGCATCAAAAAAGAAAATAAAGCGTCGATAACTTATTCAATATGCATATCTCAATTATTTTAAATTAGCACTATTACACTATTACACGCCATTCACAATTTAATGTTTAATTTGCAAATGTTCTAAATTGAACATTCAAACCAATACAAGTTGAAGCTAGAAATATCCCATTAAATAGAAGCAAAACTAAAAACAAAATATGTACGCATTTATTTTACTAGACATATACTTTCAATTAAAAAATCCTTCTGCGTTTTTTCCTCACATTATTTATCCCTGTTTATTATTTCATCCGTTCTAAAAATAAAATATAATCCCGGCCATTATTTGTTTGACTATGAAAACCACAACATGAAAACGATTACATAAAATCTTTTGTGCTTTGTAAAAACTGACAAAGCTAAGTTAGGCACTTGATCGCCAGCTGTGAAAAAGGCAGGACAAAGATTAAATTTTTTTCCGTCTGTGTCAGCATTGCTGGCACGTTGGATGGTTGGAACTTTCATGACATAATTAACGTTATAAATACGATCGCGGATCGTTACGAGCATTAATTTCTACCTCGGACCGAATATTACGTTGCAAAACTGTCAATTTTAATCCAGAAAGGTTCATGTTTTTTGAGATCGAGTCGAGTCGTTATTACGAGATAACTGTGATAATTATCATACCTTGACTTTGTCCGAATTTCCGCCCCGGGCATCGTGACGATCCTCTCCGGGCGATTTGCGTGACTCGGACTCACAGTAGACTGATTGCTCGAGCTGCTGTCTCCTGAAAATCAAAAAGAGGACGATTAGCGTCTCGTGTCAGAAGAGAAGAGCCATATCATTCAGTGGCGTAATTGCCGATAAATAAATAAAAGTACTTTAAGGTAAGGGGAATATTTTCTAAATTGGACAATTACGTACCAATATTGCCATTCACTCATTTCCACTTACTGATTTACTTATATTGTAATTTACTCATTCTTATTTACTTATCATTTACTCGTTTTTATTTACTTAAGGTCCGTTACTCATTGCGATTTACGCATTGACATTTACTCGCTACCATTTAATTATTACAATGTTACTTATTGTCATTTAGTCATTTACTCATCATTTTCTCATTGAACATTGCCATGTACTTATTATTATTTACTCATTGCCATTTACTTATTAATATTTACTCATTATCATTTTTTAATTGCCATTTACGCATTGTGATTTATTAACAGTCAGCTACTTATTGGCATTTACTCATTAGCATTTATTAATTTTCAGTTAATTTATTCATCGCCATTTTTTCATGTTATTATTTTCTCATTGACATTTACATTTTGCCATTTATTCCTTGTTATTTACGTATTGCCATATACTGATATACTCACTGGCATTGCTGTAATTTACTCATCATTTACTCATTGCCATTTACACTATGACATTTCTTCATTGCCACTTTCTTACTGCCATTTGCTCATTATTAAATTTACGCATTGTAATTTATTCAATTGTCATTTACTTACTGCGATTTAGTTATTGTCACTTACACATCATTTTCTCATTGCGATTTGCACATTGCCATTTACTCATTATTATTTACTTAGTTTTATTAACTCAGTGTCATTTACTCATTATGATGTTCACATTGTCATTTATTCATTGACAGTTACTTTTTGCTATTTACTTATTTCCGCTGGAAATTTTCTTATTGTCATTTACTCATTGTTATTTACTTATTGCAATTTACTCATGGTAATTTATTAATTGCTATTTATTAATTGCTATTTATTTATTTCCATTTCCTCATTGTCATTTGCATATCACATAACATAGCATAACATTGTATTCACAAAGTATATTCCTTAACACCGGGGGTACCGGACTGACCGGCCCCCCTCCGGGTACCGCGAGCCGTCATTTGACGGTTATCTATTTTTTCGTATTTAAAGCTTCTATAAAGTGATACATTGTAATTTAAAAAAAGGTGGTGTGTTTTGAGCCAGATCGGCTAATCAGAAGAGTTTTTATGCGTTTAGAAATTAGAGAAAAAAATGATTATCTTGTTTATACGACCAACACTTTTTTGATATTCCAAATACAACAATAGTATATCTGATATTCTGTTCGTGTCTTCGAGCCGTATCGATCGATCTATTATGGAACCTTTCATGTTTTAGTAATACCGATTTATGAAGTTTAAGAAAATGGTTTATTCTGTTTATATGAGCATCGATTGACCTATTGAAGAACCTTTGATGACCTTCCATGACCTACCAGTACCGGTTGTTAATTTAAAAACAAATTACTTACTTTGTTCATGGACGGAAAACTTTTTTGATAATGGGAACATAATACTACTGTATACAGTTTAGTCAGAGATAATCTGTCTTAAATTCTGTTCCGTTCTGAAAGGACCGGTTAGTCACCTCTATCAGCATTTCTCATTTAATTAAAAAAAAAAACGAAACTATTTAGTTAAAATAAAACGTTTTAAGATAACAGGACATTAATTTAAAATTTCGAAATTTGTAGTCAAAGATTCTCTAATTCCTAAAAGATTAATTATGTCTAGAGTCTAGACCATTTTAGAAGCTAAAGACTTTTTAACTTCGAGGGAGCCTTCCGAAAATTCTTTAGTTTACGCCGTTTACGTTATAGAGTCGATGCGGCTCCTAAATATGGTATTTAAAGAGCTATTGGGACCAGTCGAGTAAATTGGGCCTCGTCGGCAGATGCTTGATCAGAAAGTGTGGGCTGAAAACTGTAAATGCGCAGACTAATGTTGTATAGACACGATAGACACACTCGACACTGTAGACCCAACAAAGTGGAATATGAAATCTTTGAGGAAAGCCTTGCGTGTGGCTCCCCTACGACGAAGAAACGATTTTGATTGGTTTGCGTTCTAAACTTCTAAAGGATCGGTTTCTTAGCCACCTCTATTTTGAAACAAATATACAGATACCGCATCTGGCGACAGCTGCAATTTTTCCTCTAACGGCGATCATGTCGGTTTCTGTCTACTATCTGTCTGCTTGTCCAAGACTTATCGCTCTCCTGGGTCTTCTTTCTAAGGAAAGAAAAGTATCGACCAAAAAAGTATCGATACCTTTCTTTATTATTATTGCAACTCATCCTCAAATCTTATACAAGTCCTACGTCCATTCGATCTTTCGGGGGCATAATCCCCCAGGTGCACCCAGCATGACCCACCAAAACATTTCTTTTTCATTATTTTTTACGAAATCCTAATCCTCATTTTATTGGGTTTCGTGAGATAGTGCTGTTTGGGATTTTTATAGAATTTAGTTTAAATCGAAATCATTGTTTATTGAAAAGATTTTGATTTTTAAACGTATTAAAGTAAACGATTTTCAATTATCCTTTATGAATAAAATTATTTTTTTACAACAAAAATATTTAAAATAGAAATGTATAACTTTTGTAATTTAAACTTAATTGCTCTCCATTTTTAAGGAAAAAGTTTAGGGTTTACATCCAACAACCGTTTTAAATCAATCAAACCGATTTTATCGAAAAACAACTTTCCTTAAAGAAAGCACCTTGATAAAAGAACACGATTTTTTCTCTCTACGTCAATTTTGTCGACAATCATTTAAATTCCGTTGCTCCAACTCACAAAGAACGCAAAATGGACCCGTTACTCCACCACAGACCGTACACAAATTCGAGAATGGAATCGTGAGGTCCTAAAAAATAACACCGCAATCAGTCATCAATCACTGCGTGGAATCAAAGCCCAAAGCGCCAACCTTATTAACATATTCATGCGTGACATTACGCGGATCGTTGGACATCTGTCTGTCAAACTCTCCCTACCTCCCTCCAAAATCGTTGAAAACCGGAAGGGACGCAAAAAAACAAAATTGTCCTTTCGCTTGGATGGACCACGGTCACGCACTTTCGTGATTCACTGGGCTCGTTTTCTGAGATTGATGCGATTTTTTCGACCCGATTGATTCCAAATTAGGGTTTCGGTTGAGAACGCACGTGTGCGACTTATATGATAATTTATGGGATGATGGAGAACCAATTGCAATTTACTCTGCATATGCATACGCGCGGTTAATATTTAGGAGGTGCAAATCCTGTGGCGAAATGTCAAACCACTAAAATTCCGTTTAGTTCGCTGTTATTCCGGGATCAGAGAGAGAGAATATAAGGGCATTTTTTAATGGATGTGATGTTTTTTTTCAAACTTTTTCAGTGAATGGAAAAAAGGTTTTATGGGCTTTTATTGTCTAGGGAAATTTTAATATGATTTACATGCATATTTTCACATCTTTTGTGTGCAATAAAAAAGTATTGTCGGTGAGAAACCCATATTTGTCATTCCATTTCGCCCAATCCTTCGGCCATTTTCCCCCATACTTGTCCCATTTGGTCTCCAAGCAATTTAGTTATCTTTCTCTGTAAATAAGTCCTGCCATTAAAATATGAAAAATCTTAATCAGAAAAGTAGAATTCAACGAATTATAATACTTTAACGATTCTATATTGAAACGGAATCAAAGGATGCATGCATAATTTTGATTGATGCAAAATGTAAATTGGAGAACTCAATTCTTACCAGAGTCAAGAATAGCAAAATGTTAGATGAAATTCGTTAGTGTCACAATTAGACAATTTATTAACTGAAGCTATATATAATATTATTAAGATGCTATTTATGATTTTGTTTTGGCACCAACCGTCGATCATAATTAACAGATGGTATATGAGGTTGCGTTTTCCTAAATTCTGATTGGATGTCGTCACATTACCTTGCTTGGCTTGGTGACCGTCGGGCATGTTTATTGAATTAATTCACCTAATTGGGTGCACCCATTATTCTGCGGATATGTGGCGTGCCTCAACTGCATGGAAGCTGATTCTGCGGGAGCGACATGTGGTTTTGTTGAAAGGAGAGAATGTTATTCGTGGTTGGGAGACTATTTTCGTCTAATTTAATCAAGTGAAAATTGCAAATTCAGGGTTATCCTACTGAAAAGCCTTTCTTCGAATATATTTTTAAATGTGTGCGCTATCTTAAATATTTAAATGATTTTAGAACTCTCTTTATGCAAGTATAGATATGACAATTATAACTGTGTATAAAAAAAATAGATTGCAGAATGTATTGGGAATTGCAGCGAAATTGTAAAGCAAAGAGGAGAATATTGCCCCTCAACCACCCTCTCGGGCAGTATTTGTTAATTCATTCAAGCCATTGATTTTTCGATTTTCTATACTTCGTAATAGAGTCATTGAAGTGTAGGTAGGGGGCAGATCAGTATCGAGGGTTGCTGAATGTGGCTATCGAGTCGAACAATGTGCTCAGATCAGCCGATCGATTAAAAATCCATCAACCCTGCAACAATGTGAGGCGGGTGTGAACTGTCCACTCAAGAGGTGGACCACTTCTGACCACATGCAGAGCTTTAAAAAAACAAAATATATTCAATAGTCTGGATGCTCCCACTTATCTTTCACTCCAGTAATAACAAACTGTCATCGATAAATGTTCTCTCTCCAATTCATTAAAATTCCGGCCCATTTTGATCGACGCGCGTGACAAAACAGATTGATTTATTATCATAAACGAATTCCTTGGTAGGCTTCTGTCTCTTATTATATTATCATTAGTTTCAAATTTTTTCCTCTTATTTTTCGTGAGAGGGAATACTGGTAGAAATGTTTTTTATTTTGAAACGCTTTTTCAATACAAAAACTAAAATATTCAAGAATTTCCACATCTCGGATATAACAAGGTAAGACAGAAGAAAATCAAGTTTCATTTTGAACAAAGAAATAGCACCAAACTGTACTGAACAAAATTGAACCATAATAGGTTCATATTGAGCAACACGAATGGGGTATTTTCACTTCAACCACCAGCTAACTTCACTTTGTTGAGTGCTGTGGGGAAAACAATGGACCAAATGCATGAGATTCGGTCCATTGTTGCCGTATTTCACTAATATCTTCGTAAAAACTAGTTTTTTTCTATATAAGTGTATTTGGAAATTAGTTTTTATTTTTTCAAACTATTTAATGAAATAATACAATGATAATAATTTTTATTCATTACGCAGATATTACAAAAATAAAGTTTTGTCCCATGCATTTGGTCCATTGTTTCCCCCTCAGAACTCAACGAAGTGAAGTTAACTAGTGGTTGAAGTGAAAACACCTAATTTGACATTGATCAAGAAAGCGAACATAACTGCGAAGATGAAAATGAGTTTGTAAGATAATGACCTGAAACAAAATTGAAACCCTAGTTTTTTCTGTGAGCATGTCACTTATAACATCTATGGAGATACCAACTTTAAGTAACTTACCTATATAAATATAGTTATTGAAAGTGAATCATTTGAATTTGAGTCGTAAAATGTCCAGCACGTAACTTTCGTCCTGTTAATGATGTCATAACGAGAAAAGAATGGGGACAAGCGGTCATTACATTTTCGATAACGAGCTCCTAATTGAACAAAGTGGTGTAAAATACGACATAACGACTTCCTGTGGGTGAAATAATGCTTGTATGTTTGTAGTATACTCGTATATGAAACGAATCGGCCGATTGGAAACCGCACGACCTCCTGCATAATGCAAGGAAAGGTAGATCAAATATTGAATCCGACTGTCTGCAATCTAAAGGGAGTTTCGAATCGAGAGCGAGACATTTTCTCTCTGACATTCGAGGGCCTATCGAGAGAGGCGTGAATGCTCTCTTTGTCGCAATGCAAATGTCAATGCGACACCTCTCGCTATTCATTATGTCCGACGCTCACACAATGCCGAAATACTCATAATAATGGTAATGAGAGGAGAAATATGGCTATGCAAATGTCTCGGATAAAGTCGAACACGAAGGTGTCCCCGTGCCTCATGGTCTTATTACGGGCGCATATACGCTCGTGCCAAAAGCACAACATATGCGCGATACTCGGGTACATATATCACGTCGTTGTCAACCCCTCGAGCCGATCCCCCGAAATTACGAGGACTGTTTATTATTTTTCTCTTTTATCCCACCTCCCACCCCCGAAAACGAGTATCACTCCTCCCCTCAAAATTCTCGATCTTTTCTCTCTGCTCCCTCATGTGGACCAGTCCCGTTCATAATCCTCCTTCCCGAATACCGCTGGCGAAAGGTAATTTCTCGTCAAAACCTACTGGACGTTATGCAACAACTGTGGCTACTAATGCTTACGTGGGAGAGGAAAACTTTTCAAAATATTAGGTTGAAGGTTTTATTACTTGGGGAATTGGGAAAGACATAAATGTTTGTGAAATAAGTTTAAAGATGATGCGGCGATTTGGAGTCTATAGTTAGAATCTTGTGATAAGCTGAAAACTGCCACTGAAAAAAATGGTATGGCTGTTGTATCTAGATATATATTGCTGGGGAGATATAGCTGAAGTTCCAATAAAGTCTAGGTAGGACTGGAAACTAGATAGCTAAGATATACAAACCGTCTATCTCCTGCAGACAGAAAATTTGGGAGATAAATCTATCAGCATTTTCTAAACATTCTAGCAGTCATGCTCAAACATCGTATCTCCTGTAATTGGTTTGCTCGTGACAGCTAAATTTTCTAGGTACTGTACCTATACTTTGCTGCAAGAAAATCTGTTCAATACAGCTAACTATTTAGGAAGACGAAATCCAGCGATACTTTCTAGCTGGGATAGCAAGAATTCTAGGTAATACACCTAGAAATTTTTTTCAGTATGCAATCGCGGGGAAAAATATATGCGTTTGAAAGTTAAACCCGAGGTTAAATCGCAATACTATAGATGTTAAACGTAAAAACTACAATCAACAAATATTAGAGTCTACATTTTATATAGTTGAATGATAAATATATTACTATCCCTAAAATCCG
Source organism: Andricus coriarius (assembly GCA_932066315.1). NCBI lineage: Eukaryota > Metazoa > Arthropoda > Insecta > Hymenoptera > Cynipidae > Andricus > Andricus coriarius. The sequence continues at coordinate 3,637 of CAKNWT010306170.1, read as the reverse complement.
TTTTTCTCATTTTTCTCCGTGATGCTGAAGAAATGTGTTAAAACTGTAAAGAGAGAGATCTAAAGATATTAGAGTTATTCACCATAGCCATAAAGAAGAGAGGCAAGATCAATTAATTTTCTCGCAAACGATCGTTTTCATCGATCCTAAGATGGAGGAGGTTACGTAAAGGAGAATATATCTCATATCCTTGGTACAGGAAGATAAATGTGTGTATTGGCAATGGAATATGACCCTGCAGTAATAATCTTCGAGCAACAATAATTATAACTGCTTCGAAGAAAAGGTATCTGTATGCAGTTGGTGCCGAATAAACAGTAATTATAATAATTATTATTGGAGCAAAAAGAAATTTCAGAAGGTTGTTAGAGACGCGAAGCATTCATCGTATCAGAATTTATTGTAGTCTTCATAAACTCTTTCTTGTTTCTTGCGTCTGATCTCTTATATTTTTATGCAGTGTTTAAAAATATGCAGATTGTACTTCTAGACTTTGTAGAGGAAATTATTTTCACTTCACGTGGTACTACGCACAATAAAAAAAAGTGAGTCGCGACTTCCGTCTGCGTTCACGATCATTAAAAATAAGACTCACGTTTAATTTGCATAACGAGACCGTGTTTCTCTAGATGAGAATAACTCACCTTGACTATTGTACGCATTCAAGGAATTTAGTATGCATTTAGAAAATATAAGAGATAAACGTTTTCCATAATACAAAGCATAAAAGCAGCCTTGTGTAAAATCAAAGTTCTTACGGAATTTCGATTAAATAATTTGAGACCTTTTGCAGGTATATTTTCCTGATTTGTTATAATTAAAAAAGAAAGTTCTATTCCAGAAAATTAGGGGTTTTTAGGAGAAGAAATATAATACAAGAAGAATATAGATAGTAGACATATGAAAGGAAACTGATTAAAATATCATTGCAATTTTTTGAAAGATAAAGAAATAATCTTTAAGAATATAAGACTTTTAAATTAGAGTTTACTTCCAATTTATCAAAAAGCAAATCAAATTGAAAATTAAGTTTCAATGATTTAACAAATTTTCAATTTTATTCCGTTTTAAGGACAACATTTAAAATTAAAAACTGCTTTGAAATTAAAAATTTGAATTGTTTTAATTGGGAAGGATGTGTAATGGGAATGATTTGCAAAACAGGAAAAACTTTTGAAGTGTATCCTCATTTAGTAGCTGTGGTAACACGAAAATGGTCTCACTTTGCGGCTCAAATTCCTGTGTTTTTTGTAGCTTAAATCAGTTTTGGGATCGGGTGCTAAATTTATTTCGCAAAATTGAAAAAAGGGGACCATATTTTTAGGTCAAAGTCCAGTTTTTTTTGAAAATAATTCAGATATTAACTTTTTTATTCTTATTGTTTTTAAATCCGCAACAAGTATTAAAGAGTATTACAAAGCTAAAAACTAACAAAATAATTACCTTTCTTCTACGAAAAATTCTTTCTGTGAAAACATGTGCGAGATACGGTAAAACGTCAGAAAATAAAAATTTTCCTTCGGAAAAGTTCCCAGGAGTTCTATAAAAAGTTCTTTTTACATTTCTCGATATACTGCACCGTTTATGTATTTCCAAAAATATAGATATTTGTCTAAAATTGAAGCCTCGGCAGAGATAACGCTGTGTCAAGAAAAATCTGTTTTGCTGGAACCTTTGCTCAAGCTTTGAGAATATGTTGAAACAATTTGCTGTATATGAGTCTATGACATCGTTTTTTCTATTAAAAACATACTACGACGTAGAACAGACAATCCTTGGGTAGGAATCTCTTGACATACTACACATGAACATATTTATAAATAAAAGTAATTTTGTTGTTCCAACGTTATTTCTGCCAAGGCTTTAATTACTTATTAGTGAAAAATATTGAAAAATTGAGCCAAAACTTTTTACAGAACTGTTCGAAAGAAAAAATTTGGCTTTCAAACTGTTTTCCCCGAAGTCGCATTTCTTGTTGTTGGAAAAAGTAAAATTTTTGAATATATTTTTCGGACTTTGAAACAATAAAGAAACCCTCTTTCGAAATCAAAAAGTAAAAGTTAATTATCCCCATTATTTAAAAAACGGACTTTCAAGAAAAAGGTCAACTTTCCCTTTATTTTTTTAAAAAAATTATAATACTTTTTTTTGTATACCTTAAATTTGAATTTTCAATTCTTTATAATAATCAAGAAATTACGGTTAAAATATGGGATTGTAAGTTTGTAACGTGGGAATTTAAACAATTTAAAATGTTCAAACATTCGGAATTTAACGATATGGAAGACTGAAACAAATATATTATTTTACATTCAAAATATCGTCACTAAACAATTTAATAAAATGTATAATAAATTATAAACAGAAGCCGGCAAGGTATACTCCAATAAATAAGGACTTCTTTATTATGTTTAATCCCAACATATTTTGGTGCTGCGGACGTAAAATAGTACACAGAAAAAACTATAGGGTTTCCATTAGAACCAACTTTTGGTTGCAAGGGAGCTGCAACAAAAAGGAACCTCTCTTGCTGAAAAGGAACCCAAAATGATAAATGGTTTCTAAATGAACCCAAAGTATGGATTGAAACGGTTCCAATGGAGCCCTTTTCACTTCAGCCTTGAGTCACTACGAAGATTTTACAAGTTTATGGTGTATATTTTACTTTGTAATTCGAATTAAATAAAATTGCCCTGGCAAAAATTTAATGAAGAAACTAAAATTATAGATATTAGTCATTCTTGAAAGGAAGATAGTGCACATGAAATATGACAGTTTTTAAGGTTATGTTGGAAATCCGACGTTTTCAACTGCGCATGTACCAAAAAAGCGCGGTACTATTTAAAATGATATAATATAAACTTGCAATATTACGTTAATATTATATTTTCTTAGCAAGGTAGGTACTTCTGTCATTCAATCTAATTTGTTTTTCAAAAGAAT
>CAKNWT010306145.1:0-12164 GCA_932066315.1 Andricus coriarius | reverse complement strand
TAAACAAAACATTGCGCTACGAAGAATTTTCGACATGTTTCGGCTTTTTTGAGGGATTTCAGGGATTCTGATTATGACTGATTATAACTATAACGTGATCTAAAATTATTGTTCTTTCTGAATTCGATGGAATTTTCGATTGATTTTAATGGCCTGAAAGGAGCTTCAAAACTTTTCTTTTCCCTTTCAGAAAGAAAATCCTGACATTTTACGGTTCTTTTTTCTTGAGGGATGGCAGGGATTAATTATAAAGATTTTTCACTGAATTTTATGATAATGTTTCAACGCTTTTTTTCCAACTAATTTGATCATAATAAATCAAGAATCGCGCAGTATTCCAGATATTTTAACATTAAAAATAAAAATTAAAAAAAAGAGTTCTTGGATCCCCGCTTAGAGGTAGGCCAGAAATTGGCAAAAGGGAACATATGAAATTCTATCTAATACAACGCTGCTGACAACAATGACTCTCCACCGTACGATAAATTACTTCTTAACTCGGACATGATTTTCGGCTCACAAAACAAAAGATACGCATAAAGGTGGTAGTTGGGTATACAATTTAAACCATGAATAATACAAACAATAAAATAGCCTCGGAATGGACTGAAACATTTATTGACGAAATGCATACACACGATAAACGTGAAGGTCGAGTTTCAGGCGATGAATGTAAACTGGGTGTTTGGAATGCTAGAGGAGTGAGTGATCTTAAGGTAAGAGAACTACGAGAAACTATGCACGTAAGGAAACTAGATATTTTATGTGTACCTGAGATGAAGAAAAAAGGTCGCGAATGTAGAAACATAGAAAATGGGGTATTGAAAGGCGGTTTTGAAATCTAGTCAGGAGGAGGTAGCGAATCACATTGTAGGCACGGGGTCGCTTTAATTATGAATGGAAAAGCAAGACAGTATCTCAAAGATCATGATTTTGTATCTCCCAGATTGTTGTGGGCTAGAATGAAGGTAGGAATCAGAATATTATTCATCGTAGGGTGCTGTGCCCCAGTTGATAGTGACCCAAGGGAAGTCAAAGACGCCTTCTGGGACACTTTAAATGATACAATTAGTACATGCGATCAAGGTGAAAGGATGATTTTGCTAGGAGATATGAACGGATGGGTCGGCGTCCAACGTTAAGATACCGATACAGATAGGGTACTAGGTAAATATGGGGATCCAAGAAAAAATTATAACGGGGAAAAGTTAGTTAGCCTTTGCTTAGAAAATGGCCTATTTATTACAAATACTTGGTTTCGACATAAAATGATCCACAGGTACACCTGGAGTAAAGGAAATAACCGCAGTATTATAGACTTCGTTACTGCGGATGAAAGGCTAAGAGAACTAGTTAAAGATAAAAGAGTCATGAGGGGTTCCGAACGCAATACCGATCAATACCTTTTAGTCTCAAAAATAAACTTAGGGCGGGGATGGAGAAGAAAGAAAACAAAAAAAAACGCGAATCAGGATTGAAAATTTACAAAAACCGGAAGTGCGATTAGATTTTCAGAATAAGATAAATGAACGCATAGATAAGCCAATTTGGGACGGGTTTAGAACTGGTAAAGATGTAGACGGCGCGTAGACTATGTTGCGGGATAACATTGTTCAAACTGCGATTGAAGTATGTGGTACGGCGGTAGTAGGAAGAAAATCTGGTGATGCGTGGTAGAATGAGGAAATTAAGGCAGCCCAACAAGAAAAAAAAGAAGCGCACAAGAGAACGTTAAACATCAGAGGTCTTAGCGATGAGGAGAGAAGTAGACTTAAACATGACTACAGACAAAAAAATAAGAAAGTTAAACGACTAGTCAAGGAAAGCAAATATAGAATGAGAAGAGAAGAAATTAGAAAACGACTTATAAGGAACCATGAAAATAATATTCAAAGAGATAAGCAAAACTAAAAATACAGAGTTTGTGAGCATGAGAAACGACAAAGGTGAAATGCTATATGATACAGACGGAATAGTAAAGGCTTTAAAAGACTCTTTTAAAGAATTATTAGGAGGTGAAGATATAGGACAACAGAGCTGGGAAATAGAAAATAATACATTAGAAAACCCAATTGAAAATGTCTGCGTCACTGAGGTTATAGATATAATTAGGAATTTAAAAAATGGTAAGGCTGCTGGCGTAGACAGTATTAATGCTGAAATGCTTAAATACTGTGGCGAGTACATACCTCACAGGGAGTGCGAATTGATCAATTTATGCATCGAGACGGGACAAGTTCCAGACGATTGGAGAAAAGCGATTATTGTACCAATATAAAAAAGAAAGGGAGATAAAAACAACTGCAATAATTACAGAGGTATCAGCTTACTAAGTACCGTAAGTAAAGTATACTCAAAAATACTTATTCGTAGGGTAATGGAAGTTACAGAAGAAAAGATATGGGAAGTCCAAAGTGGATTTATGCCAGGAAGATCATTCACAGATCAGATATTCAGCTTCAGACGGATCACAGCTAAAAGATTAAGAGTAGGAAAGAAAGTTTTCTGTGCATTTGTTGACGTAGAAAAAGCATTTGACAAGGTAAATAGAAGTAAACTTTGGGAAGTCCTTAAAGAGTACGGAGTCCATGGATGGCTCCTACAGTCAATACAAACAATATATGCAGGCAGTAAAGCGAGTGTAAGGGTTAATGGGAAACTGAGTGACTGGTTCGATATTTTTCAGGGTGTTAGACAAGGATGCGTTATGTCCTCATGGCTATTTATCATATTTATGGACAAGTGTCTAAGAATGGCCCTCTTCGACGAAGAAGGTGTAGATCTCGAAACGGTGAAAGTACGTGGTTTGTCTTTCGCAGATGACAAGATTTTTATGGCAGAGTCAATCGAAGACTTGCGAAGAATGATGAACAAACTTAATACAAGCATGAAGAACATGAAGGAAAAAGTGAGAAAACAATGTGCAACATTGTCCTGAATGATGAGAGATTAGAGCAAGTTGACAAATACGTATATCTGGGTAGCCTATTCACTAGCGACGGAAACATAGATAGGGAGTTAGATAGACGCATTAACGAGGGTAAGAAGGCTATTGGTAGAGCAGGGTCCATTCTCAGAGATAAAAGCAAATCAAAAGAAACTAAATTGACCGTATATAAAACTTTAATTGTACCGGCTGTAATATACGGTAGCGAGACATGGACATGTAAAGAAAAGGACATGACTAAACTTAACGCGATTGGCATGAAAGCTCTGCGCAGAATATGCGGGAAAACACTGATGGACAAAGTCCGAAACGAGTTGATCCGTCAAAGAATGCGGTACTGGGGAGACACTAGTAAATATGTGGGAAAGAAATAAGTTAAGGTGGTTCGGACATCTTGATAGAATAAAAGATGAACGACTGATCAAACAGGTGTATAAAGGTGAAGTAAATGGTACAAGGCCCAGAGGTAGACCGCCGAAAGCATGGATACAGTCTGTGAATGAGACATTAATCCGAAGAGACATAAGAAGCCATGAAAGCAGGAGAACTTGCATAAAAAGATGCATGGACGTAGAGGAAGCCAGGCGAGTATGCCAAGACAGGAAAGTTTGGCGACAGATAGTTTATAAAAAGAATGTGAGTAGAGTGAATGATGCCTGAAACAAAGACCTTGGATACTAATGGGCCCAAGTGGGGAACCACACATAACAATTTTGTGAGGCTTTCCACGTGGGGTGATCGCTAGAGAGATTGATCAGCAACCTGGGTCGGAGCAGTGTTGCGGAATGAACGTGTTGTTTAAATAAATAACGCGAGCGCTCGAAATCAATCTAAAATATCTATACCTTACACCTATATAACTATATACCCTATACCTATATACCGATCCACATACTACTATTTTCCAACCGAGCAATTCACGCCTACCCCGAAAGGGAAACGGCTTAATCGTATAATAATAATAATAATAATAATATTTTCAGAAAGAAGAGTACAAATTAAAAAATATAACGTAACAATTATTTAAACATTTTAATACAAAATACATGTTTAATGATTTTTATATTGTGAACTGAGTATCGGATCAGAATATAGTTTTCAAAATTATAGGTCTTAATGTTTTACTGATTTGGCGATGTAGTATTTTAATGCCCTGATTCACAAAACTGGCCGTGAATGTATCCGCAAATGTCATTGTACGCAAATTAGGGTTTTTCACAATATTACATTACATAAACTAAAAGTGCAGCAACAATATATTTTAATCATTAATGAATATATTTTGATGCGTTATTTATTAGTATGGTAATAACGTATCGATTGTATTCAAGGAGTCATAATTTATTTTGTGGACATTTTCATGTCTACATTAGCACCACCCGTGCCTTCTTTCATGATATATTCCGTGCATTTTCTTAGATCTCCATTTAATCATAACAGGATAAATTTTTAAAGACACATTATTGGATGCTAACAAATTATTGGATGCTAACGAAATTGGACTGCTACCAAATAAATACGTATAAAAGTGTATAAACCCTGGCGGATCGGCCAAACGCAAGCAAGTAACTCTAATGTAATGCTAAAGTAATGCTAAAGTAATATGGCATTATAACTATTAAAAGAAGCAAAATAAATATGTAAACCGTTGCAATTATAATAATACGTTAAAATGTACGTTAAATGACCATGCCGTAATTGCAACAAGTTGCTCTTTCAGCGTTAAAAAATTAAAAAAAAAACAAAGAGACTGTCATTGAAGTCGGGCCCCTGCATGTTGGCAACCCGCTGAAATCCGCAGTTAGCAGACTGCAATGACAGAAACATAATTTCTTCATTTTTTAACACTGAAAAAGAAACTTATTGCAATTACGGCATGACCATTTAACGTACATTTTAGCGTATTATTATAATTGCAACAGTTTACATATTTATTTTTCTTCTTTTATTAATTATAATGCTATATTCCCTTATGAAAATATATGACAGAAAAAAAATGTCAGGCCTGTCACTTTTTTCCTGTCATTTTTTACCTGTCGTTTTTTTGCGACCACAGGAAAACGACAGGAAGAACGACAGCCGAAAATAATTGGCCCTAATTGGCCATAATTTATAATAATATCGTCTGAACATTATAGCGTATCGACGACTTGCCGATTTATTAGTGAACTATTTGAACTTTCCTGTAAAGCATAAACAATCATCAGCAAAAGAAAACCATTACAGAAATTTTCATGATGAAACACCTTTGAGTAGCCTGTGTCCAATTCCGAATTCTCTTCCAACACATCAATTGTGGAATGTGTTCGATTTCCCATTTTAAAGCCTTCTTATCCAGACAAAGTGCTAAGCTTGAGTACCAAGGCAACAATTTCGGACAATTTTCCACTTTTTTCATTCCTTTGACAAGTTCAGTGCGTGCTTGCAATTCCATGATCCAACAAAGTATGGTGTCGCCACGCGCATCGAGAAAAAAGGGAACCAATCAAATGGTCCGTAGGTTGTGCGTGGCAAGACCATTCTTTGTTGGATCATGGAATTGGTAGCACGCACTGAACTTGTCGAAATGCCTTGGTACTCAAGTTTAGCGCTTTGTCAAGATAAGAAGGCTTTAAAATGGAAAATCGAACACATTCCACAATTGATGTGTTGGAAGATAATTCGGAATTGAAAACTGGCTACACAAAGGTGTTTCATTATGAAAATTCCCATAATGGTTTTCTTTTGCTAATGATTGTTTATGCTTTACAGGAAAGTTCGAATAGTTCACTAATAAATCGGCAAGTCGTCGATACTTTATAATGTTCAGACGATATTATTATAAATTATGGCCCATTAGGGCCAGTCATTTTCGGCTGTCGTTCTTCCTGTCGTTTTCCTGTGGTCGCGAAAAAAACGACAGGTAAAAAATGACAGGCCTGACATTTTTTTCCTGTCATATATTTGCATAAGGGTTACTTTAGCATTACTTTAGCATTACGCTGTAGCGTAATGATTGCGTTCGGCCGGTCCGCCAGGGAAACCATGTTTAGTACATATCAAACATGGTCAACCTATTTCTTTACATAACGTAACCTCTTTCCTGTGTTCAGTCGTTTGGTGTATGCAGGAGAATTTCATAAATTTTATATGAGAAAACTGTTTATTATGACCATCATAACTAATAACATAATAAACAATCTGATACAGCAATATAGGTTAGACAACTCCTGATCCATTGCATCCAGTACTCAACTAAGCTCCGATGCTTACGAAAACTTTCTGGGAGGAAAACTTCAGTATACATGTATTGTTTACAAAAAACGTTTGTACAAATTATACATATATAATAACAAGTAATTAATGTCAATTATGGAGAGATATTGGATTCGAAGTTTTTTTACGTCCGGGAATTATGAATGAACAATTTTTTAAGAAAGATTTAAAGAATTATTAATTATTTAATTAAAGATTATTTCGGATCATTTATTAATTATTAATTAAATAATTTAAGAATTTTGCCTAAACCTTTTTGTTTAAAATGTGTAGTTTAGGGGAATATGTACATTACATATTTTAGAGGTTAGGATTTTTATTGCATTTATTTTGGATGTAATTGTGATGTATCTATCACATAAATGTTGTCTATTAGTGAGTCTTTCTATAAATTTAGTTCAATTGGTGATAAAACAAATTTTTTTAAACAGTAGAGGGTTACTTAGCAGCATTTTTGTACCTGAGAGCGCAAGATGGGACCTTTCCTTGCACTGTTAGAAATTTCTGTAGAAATTTTCAGAGACGCGTCACTAAAGCTTTATGCAGATACCGTTTCTAAATTTTCCTAAACTGTAACCGAAATTTCAGCAACGGTAACTGCATAACGCTTCAGTCACAGGTTTCAGAAAATTCAGTTACAGTTTAGGAATTTTCAGTTACTGTAACTAAAAATTTCAACGGGTTACAAAATTTGTTTGGTTCATTAATTTTAATATAAAATATGTAGTCTATATTTGTCCTGAGAATATAAATAGTAAGAAAATATGAGTGAAGTTAATACAAACGACTTCTCATGTATATTTATGTTATAATAGTGCGTATTAGTTATTTGCATACAAACTTCGCTCGTACATAGAATTACTATAATTTATATTTTAAAGACAAATATACACTGCAAATTTATATTAAAACTAATGAGCCAAACAATATCCGCTCCTTCATCTACGTTGTAAATCAATAAATGAGCGCAATGAGAGAGAGAGAGAGAGAGTATACGATTAAAAATAACAGACTTAACCTATCTAGCCAGGAAGGTGTCATTTGACGTAAATAGCGGACTCACCATCCATTTGGAACCTGGATCAAATCCTTTTCAATATTAAATTATTCCAAAACATTTTGCACTTTATTGCCGCCGATTTCCACTGAACCACCATGCTTTGTCTCCTCAGAACGCGATTAAAAAGCAACGAGTGCGCAGTATCCTGCGCACTTCCTTCGGTTACGATAACTTATATTTCTGTTACCGTTTAGGAATTTTGATAAACTATTTGTAATTTTCAGGCACCGTTTCTGAAGCTTAATGAAAATATAGTAAATTTACTATAAAATTTACTGAATTTCGTTTTCAGCAACATAATTTCGTAAATTCCAGCTACTTTAGTATCTTGAATGTGTCGGAATCTTCCGAACATTTCTAACAGTGTGTAACTCGACAGAGAAGTTTTTTTCTTACCATTGTATGCCTGATGAGTAATATTTGGACCCTTTAAAAAAAATAATGTCAAATTTTTTATATTTAAACATAAATTTTGAGAAAATTTTTAATTTTAAGATAGTGAAATCCAAATATCAAAATCAATAAAAATGGAATTTATTTAATATAAGGAGCAGCCCGAATATTTTTTTTTTTACAGAAGAAAACTAACTTGTTTCTTTATACGAACTTATCTGAACTTGATTCCATATTGCATGAAGCAGTCGAATTTTATTATCCTAAACTATAATTAAAGATTTCTTAACAATTATCGAAATTTGTATATGGTTTTTATATGGCAGGTTATGTTGTGTCGTGTTACAATACAGTGCTGTGTGCCGGCAGTGAATTTTCGCGGACTTTGTACACAGGATACATCTCTTAATCGATTTAAGATTATTTAGAAATACTCCGTTAATATCTCACAAACGTATAAGAACGCCAATTCCTAAATTTGATAACAACAAAGTAATTACATTTGATTAAAAATATGATATATATTTTTTATCAATAAAAAAATAGTTTTTTAATAATTTTTTGTAACAATATCTTCTAATGAATCTGTTTATTGATAAAAAATATATATCACATTTTTAATCAAATATAATTACTTTTTTGTTAGAAAAGTACTTAAAAAGTTATCAAAAGTGGCTATGACAAGATTTTTTTAATAAAAATTATGAATAAAAAATATTTGTTCATTGACAAAAAAACATATCACATATTTTCAATCAATTAGAATCACTTTTTTGCCACGAAAGTACTAAAAACGGACCAAGAAGTAATCACAAGTGGTGATAGCAAGCTTTTGTTATAAACAATTATTTACTAATTAATGGTAAAAGACGTTTGACACATGATAAATGAAATGTTTACACTTATTTGGGACAAAAACTTCGAAATATGGCCGTAGTTCTACTTTACGGTATGCTCAAGTGCCTCTATGCAGGAAGAGTGCACTTTCAAAGGTCATATCTCGTGACCTATTCGGACTAGGACACTTTATTTTTTTTTTAATTACGCTAAATTGACGCCACTTTAATTTATTCTCTACCAACTTTGTCGTGGGATCCACAGGAAACAAGGTATTCCGCAAAAACACAACTTTTTAGTTTTTTGTCAAAAATTGAAAAAAAAAAAAGAAATCCTTGAAACCTTGCATTTCCCAAAACAATTGGTCTAAAAGACTTTTCTTTTTTTAGGTGTGCGCAGAATTTCATAGACTCTATTTAATCCTCTGGCATCATCAATGTAAAACAAACCTGACTCAATTTATTTGGAAAAACCTGAACTCCACTTTTTTGCCCGTAAAAATAGGCAAAAATGGCCAACTTTGAGGGGTCATAACTTATGACCTATTATAGGTAGGACATTGTTCTTTCCTTGTAATAACAGCAAATTGAGTCTACTTTCACTCACATGTGAAACACTTTTCCATGCAGTAATTAGATGCGAAGGTACACAGTGTTTTTTTAAACTTAGTGATTTTTCGCTGAAAATCCAAAAAAGTGGGGATTTTACAATCTATTATACCTTGAAACAGGTGAAAGATAGCGGATTATTCTTTGAACAAAAATTTCCCATAATTTTGTCTTCTTTCTTTTTTCTGTTGGACATTTTGCTCTGAAATGCAACGGGTATAATCCGTCCACGCAAAAGTAACTTTTGAAACTGTTTTCGAAAAAAAAACCGGTTTGGCAATTGATCTGTTCTAGCATTTTTTATATGTTAAAAGGGACCCCTTAATGAAACTTTCTCATTAAAAACATTCTTGGTAGGATTTTTTCGGGAATTTCACTCATTATTTCGAGGTAATGCCTGGACTAATAACTTTTCCCGTAGAATCGAATACTGCCATTAGTTTTTCGTAACTCATTTCGTTAAATAAATTTTTTATGCTAAAATTGTTTGAACAATAAAAAATTTAACTTCTTTTTTATAAGATCCTAAGTTATTTATAAATTTTTTAATTTAACGGGAACTTGGAATCAAGGCGTCTGAGTTTATGGATTTATGTAAAAGAGAATTCCCTAGACCTGTCATAATTCTGAGTTCCAGTGTATGACAATTTTGCGTTGCTAATGCCATTCTTATAATAAATTACAATGATTTTAAGACAAAATGATTTTTTCTCTATAACAAACTGATGTACTGTTGAATTTGTTTAAATACATTCTTTATAAGAATTGAATAACATTTTTAGAAGAATCTCTGTGATTTCTATGTCTTTATTCATTAGTTCCATGTTTAAATATAACTGAATTTTAAATTACATAATTCGAATTTTTACTAGCACCTATGTTTGAGTTTTCATAAAGTGTATTTGAAATTTCAATGTTGCATGTACATGACTCCAGGCGAATGCCATTAAAAATTCAAATAGATATTTCTAACTGTCTATAGAGCCAGTACTTTTTATGGTAGCTGTCAGATGCGTATTAATATCATTTAAGATATCTTAGATATAGCAAAATTTTCACTTTGTCTCTAACTGAGGGTTGTTGAGAGGGGGGGGGGGGCAGGCGGTGATAAAAAACCGGGACCGTAGCCCTACAGAAGACCTGTGGTCCTGAACTTAGATTTTTTTATTTTCGAACTCTAGCAATTTAGATATTTTAAATAGACTTGATCAGTTTCTTTTTTACTTTCAGTTCTAAGTTATTTCAAGACCCAACAAACATTAATTGCATTAATTTGATTAAGAATTTTACGTTTTTTACATCTAGCTCGAACATAGTCACGTTTGTTTCAACATTTTTTTACGTTTCTACATCCAATCGTATTAGTATAAGTATCGTCTTGTAAACAGAAAAGAATATCGAACGACACCAGGGATAGTTGTTACATTAAACGCTTAAGCGGTTGTGGGAATTTATATACAAGTAAGTGATAGTGTAACAGGAATGTCAAAGGATCTTCTATCCTCCCCACTCTTCGAGTCCTAGAAGCAGGGGCCCGTTGCCACTGCTTCCCTTATACGGGGCAGTTAGTCTATTTGGTACCTCTGACCGACATAGGTTTTTTAAAATAAAGAAGTCCTGCGATATAGTTCAGGCACAATAAAAAGTATTTAAAGTGATTCTTCTGACCCTTTACAAAGTTGGCGATCCTGCCAGGATAGGAGTACACGATCTTGTCTCTACGGAGCAATTTAGAGATCAAACGACCCTATCTTTGGAAGACAACCTGGAAAACGGAAATCACTACGGTGGTTAAAATAGAGGAACTCCGGACTGTTACTACGGTGCAGCCCGACAATCAGAAAGCAGAATTTGCAGTCGTGACAACGAAATCTCTACGGTGGTTAATATCGAGGAATAAATCCAAGACCCCGGACTGTTACTACGGTGCAGCCCGACAACCAGGAAGCAGAGTTTCAACAAAGAAAAAGTAAGCGAGTTTTTAGAAAATAAGATAGGAAATTTTTGCTTAGGCGTCGGTATACTGTTGGCATAGCACGACCCCGTAAGCGCAGAATTGCTTTTTTGAAAAATAAATTATTTAGAAAATAAGATAGAAAATTTGTGCTCAGACGCAGTTATACCCTTGTAATGAAAAATCAATGATATGCGGCAAGTGCAGTGCTTAAAATCAGTATAATTTATCATATTGTTACGCGTTCGCGACACTTACACCCGACACTCGCAATCAGGTTTAAAGCTGGCTTTCCACGCCTATAGGGAAAATTTAAGTACACACTATCCCACACATACAGACACTTTCACAGATTCTGATAGCTCCATATCTGAGGCGTGTACAACCGCCCTTAACTATGGCTACGGAGAATTCGTCGAAACAAGATCAGGATGTTTTAACACTGATCCTGAATCAACTTCAAATAATCATTGAGAAGCAGGGCAGGTTTGAAACTAGCCTCACGACTTTAAACGAAGAAAACCTGAAGCGAGCGGGCGAAATCAGAAGTCTCGCGCAGTTTAACAATGCCTTGATCACGGAGGGTGAATCGAACGACCATTCACAGCATTCCAAGTCGTCTGAAAAGGAAGCATCGTCGCCACAGCACTGAAGTCGGCTGAAAAGGAATCGTCACCAGACGAGGAAACGCATGATCTCGCTCAAACCGCGGGCGGTCCGGAGAGACCCATGTCGCCCGGCATTCCCCCAAATTCCTTCGAAAAGTGTAGTGATGAGTTCCAAAGTGTTCGGCCCATATACTCCGTCCCCCCGGAGAGACCCATCTCGCCCGGTCTTCCCCCGAATTCCTTCGCACAGTGTAGTGATCAGTTTCACAGTGTTCGGCCTATGAATTCCGTTCCTCAGTGGTCTAACACTAACCCACAGCCGCGTGTTCGACTTCAGCCCCCAAATCCCGTCATTCAGTGTACTAGTCAACAGCCGGCACCCGAACGTGAATCTGTGAGATCTGGCACAGTAGGTGAACAGCCCCCAAGTTCCTCCGCGCAGGTCATTGACCAGCAATGTCTTCGGGTCCCAAATTCCTTCGCGCAGTATACTAACCGGCTG
>CAKNWT010306142.1:13746-24743 GCA_932066315.1 Andricus coriarius | reverse complement strand
GTATATATGTAAACTTAACAATTAATAACAAACCGAAACTGAACCACAACAGTTTTCATTGTTATAAATGGTTATAAAAAGTCCTTACAAAAATTTTACATATCTCGCATTTTCGAGCATAGGTCATTTTTTTTGTGAATCATTTCTTTTCCTCTCAAGAATAATATCTTGACACAAGAAATTGCCTTGTCAAATTGCCACTTGTCATTGATATCAACAATTATTATACAAAATTCACATTTTTTAACATGCAGCGGTTTTACTTTCTGCAGAGTCACTTCTTTTCATCTCAAGAATAATATTATTACTAACAAATTTCCATTTGATAACGTACAGTAATAATTATCATTGTATCTATCAATTCTTATGGATAAAATCACTGTTTTTGGCCTTTTTAAATGTATAAGGTTCTTTTTCTCGGCGCAATATAATACAAGAATAAGTGATTTCGCCGAGAAGGATATAAGTAAAACAAGATTAAACTGTCCATTTTTTTATAAGAATTTATTAAAACAATTATAATTATGTTATTGAACGGCAATCCAGTGTGTTAAGGTATTATTCTTCAGATGAAAATAAATGACTTTCCTATGTTAAAGTTATTTTATTGGAAGATTTAAAAAATATGTAGCTATAAAGTCCAAAGTTTTTTCAGGAAAATTATCTTTTCAAAATATTGCGTTAAACTCGTTAAACTCTTCAAATCTGGACCGAGAGGACACGAATAAATATTACGTGATTTCTGAGTAACTATAAAAAAATGTTTACCCATGGAATAGTAATTTCGACGAAGATAAAAATACGAGATTTGTCGCGTGCGTTAATGTCTTATCATATAATTACACAGCTACACAAAAAAAAAAGTGGTCTGTCCGGAAGACAAGACCCCCCTACCCTTATGTTTTCGGGGTCGCTGAATCCGAATCCGGGGTCAGCGTAACGAAGTTGGCTATTTTTTTAAGGTCATTTCAAGGTCAAATGTCGACAGGGACGTGTGAGTGGGTTGAACCATAGTTCCTATATGTTTTTGGGATCGCTGAATCTGAATCCGGAGTCAGTTTAACCCCATCATGTTAGCTTCAAGGTCAATCCAAGGTCGAATGGTGATAGAGACGTGTGATTGGGTTGAACCATCATTCCTATATGTTTTGGGGATCGCTGAATCTGAATCTGGGGTCAGTTTAACTCCATAATGTCAGGTTAAAGGTCATTCCAAGGTCGAATCGTGACACACGTGTGATTGGGTTGAACCATAGTTCCTATATGTTTTTGGGATCGCTAAATCCGAATCCGAGGTCAGTTGAACTCCATCATGTTTGCTTCAAGGTCTTTTTAAGGTCGAATGGTGATAGAGACGTAGCAGTGGGTTCATAAATCGATCCAATACGTTTTTAGGTCGCGGAATCCGAATCCTGGGTCAGTATAGCTCTGTAATAGTGTCAGGTTCAAGGTCTTTCTAAGGTTATATCTATGTGAATAGGAATCACTGTATCCGCCCCCAGGGTACCTCCACGCGGTGACGCAAATTCCCTGGGTGAAGGCACTCATGCCGTCATGGCGGATACAAACAACGTATTCTTTACGATGCAGGGATTAGGATGCCCAGTATCAGCGGTCGGTCAGGGTGAGAAAGCGGGCCCGCAATCGTCGTCATCATGCGACCGCAGCCCTGTAGTAGTGGACAGCTTGGCTACTGCAGGGTCTACAGTTACAAGGAAACTCTTAATAAACTTGGGCAAACATGTCGACATTCCCCATAAATGTAATGACGATAAGAAAAATAGCATCGTAAAGAATACGTTGTTTTTATCCGCCATGACGGCATGAGTGCCTTCACCCAGGGAATTTGCCGGAAAACAAAAAAGGAAAAAAAAACCTTCCGTTGCCCGCCGTCACCGCGTGGAGGTACCCTGGGGGCGGATACAGTGATTCCTATTCACATAGATATAACCTTAGAATGTCCTTGAACCTGACACGATTACAGAGCTATACTGACCCAGGATTCGGATTCCGCGACCTAAAAACGTATTCGATATATTTATGAACCCACTGCTACGTCTCTATCACCATTCGACCTTGGAATGACCTTCAAGCAAACATTATGGAGTTCAACTGACCTCGGATTCGGATTTAGCGATCCCAAAAACATATAGGAACTATGGTTCAACCCAATCACACGTGTGTCACGATTCGACCTTGGAATGACCTATAACCTGACATGATGGAGTTAAACTGACCCCAGATTCAGATTCAGCGATCCCAAAAACATATAGGAATGATGGTTCAACCCAATCACACGTCTCTATCACCATTCGACCTTGGATTGACCTTGAAGCTAACATGATGGGGTTAAGCTGACTCCGGATTCAGATTCAGCGATCCCAAAAACATATAGGAACTATGGTTCAACCCACTCACACGTCCCTGTCGACATTTGACCTTGAAATGACCTTAAAAAAATAGCCAACTTCGTTACGTTGATCCCGGATTCGGATTCAGCGACCCCGAAAACATAAGGGTAGGGGGGTCTTGTCTTCCGGACAGACCACTTTTTTTTTTGTGTAGCTGTGTTATTCTTTGAATACATAAATATTTAATCTTCATAATTAAGGTTAATACATGGTACTACTGGCTATTCGCGCACTCGCAACTTATGATCTCCCCGAAGAATGATCTGACTGGAAGAAGTTGTTGTGTGTTACCCGTTTGGCCATTATTACACAATCTGAGAGAAATTTGACATGACTGGAATTTAAAGTGACGTTTGTTATATGTGGGAAAAAAGCCCGCAGACGGGAAAAAACCACAAAATCTGATAATTTGATTCGTGGTCGGCAAGTTTGGAACTAATGTTCAGACTTCCGCGGAGCATAGTTCAGTACTAAACCGCTAGGCAGCGCATTGGATGCGACTCCTTCTCGCAAGCGAAATTAATCGCACAGAAAATAAGTCAGAGGTAACTTGTGATCACGAATCAAGCTTGCCATTGCCCATTGCATTGGCTCGTCGTTTTTGAAGTCTGAAATCTTATTTAAAAAATATTTTTGAAATTCTTGATAGCTTTGCTATCAACGAATAAAATGATTTCTTTATTATATTTCCTCAAAGATTATATGAGAATAATAAAAGAAAGTCATTTGTCACTTTTTGGCATGATGAAATTACATTTTTATAAAATTTTATGAAAATATAAATTTTGCAACAGATTCTTTAATTAATACTATTTTTGTTAACAATATTACATTCTTCGTCGAATTTACGTGATAATGAATTCAATTTTCTTTGAATGAAAAAATGTAGGCGGACATGAACCTATGTTTTAACCTAGGTCTAAACCTAGGACGCACCTATTACGATTTGAAAGATGGTTGTCAATATCGCTATTTTGAGGTTCTGATATGCTCAAAATTATGTCAAGTTGAAGTTCCTTTCGTAATTTGACAGCCCCGAATTCGAGTTTTAAATTGTTTCGTTAATTTCCTTTTCTTCATACAAAATTTGTACTAATCGTACATTTAACCCTTTCAGGGGCAGTGGGACGTATACGTCCCACTTATTTTTTCCCAGTTTTTCAAGCATTTTCGATACATTTCACTTTGTTTAGTGCACAAGTATTTCATTTTAGACTCTTAAGGATTAATGTAAAGTAATTACCATGAAAAACTGTGTAAAATTGTTAATTAACAATTTGTTATGAATAATTAAAATAGAAAAAAATTACTTTTTTCGAATAAAATCGGCTGTTTATAAAGTTCTAGTCCTATAGCTGTGACGAATTTTTTTCAGTTAGACAACACGTAGAACTGTAACATATATTTTTTGCAGAATTTTCGGCATGCAAGTTTTTTTTGCTTCATTTTTTAAATTCACAAAAACTTACGATCAAATAAAAAAAAATGTCTTTCGAGCCACTGATTGAGAATATAATGTCAAAATTGCAACATTCAAAATGGCGGTTATATTAGTGCAAATTCAGAATTTTTGGCAATGGCTATGAAACTTAGAGTATGGGGGTTTTTGAGGACGCTGAATACAAATCTGATGTCACAACTGCAAATTTCAAAAAGGCGGATTCAATACAGCCTGCATTAGAGTCTAATAGTCGCCATCTTGGATCCGCCATTTTTAATTTTGCAATTCTGATGCCAGAATCGTGATCAGCGACGCCGAAAGCCCCTGAGTTACCATTAATAGCAAGAATTAGTTTAACAGAAAAATGTGCCCCTAAAAGAGTTAATCATTTCAAAGATTATAATTATGTGACATATATTTTACCAAAATCGTAGAAAATCTGACTCCAAAATGAACTGGTTGCTATTATTTTTTGTTATTTCATTGAAAATATCTTTAAATTTGAAAATCAAGTCTTCCTTTACGCTAACCTTATGTTAGAATTTACTTTTTATTATTTTAGAAAAAAAAACTAATAATATATTCTAATTTCGAAAGTTTTCTTTCAGGTGAGGCGCAGCTTTTAGTACATTTGGAGGAGCAGGATTCGCAGATTGAATACTTTCCAACTGGAGGTAAATATAATACATTAAAAAATGTACTTAAAGTTATGATATAATATATTACAATATTATTGTACTCAAAGTTTACATGCTGGTCTCTTTCAAAGGAATAAAAAATGAAATTGAACGGTTAAGTAGAGAGAATCCTTTTAAGTATATTTTAATAGAAAATTATAATTAGGAATATAAATACATTTATAACCTTTATAACGACAAGTTTTATATTTGCAGGTTATAATCACGAATTTCACATGGCAGTCTATTTCGAAGTAATTAAACGTGAACTTAGTACTTTCCGTATTATTATTAAGTATAACTTAAAATCACGTTTCGATTTTCATTATCTATATAAATTTATTATTAACAATCTCGAATTTTATTAGACAGGACATAAATAAATTTCTGAGTTTTTCTACATTATCGATCAAATCACCGACCTGTTGTCAAGCACTGTTACCATATCTCCACTAAATATTGCAAGCAGCATGCCCCGCATGTCACGCTTCAAGATTTTAATTATTTTAATGAATTTAGAACTTTTATAAAGCAATTTATGATACCAGAAGTTTAAAGAAATACTTCACCTATTAGAAACTAATATTTTCATGCTTCAATTATTTCAAAATATGCTGTAAGTGCTTCATTTCTGCCAAAGAGTTTTCCATCTATTTCCGTGAAAACTGTTTTTTTTTTTTCATAATAACTCTTCTGACATGTATTTTAAAATAATAATTTCATCACGTCTCTATTTTTCCAAACACAGAAAATCATTTTATGCAAAAAAATAATATGGAAATCAACAAACGTGGGCGTTTTTTGTAATTGACACCATGCCCCATACGGACACCATACCCCACTCTCCCCTATAGAGAAAATTGTTCACTAGATAATTTTATAACTGAATGTTTTATGTACGAATATATTTTTATAAACAAATATATTGAACAATTAATGAAGCGCAACCAAAAATCTTCTTATCTCAGTCTTATCTCAGTTTCCTATACTGCTGGATCAGCTAATGAATCATTGATAAAGTATTTTTCAGAACAGATTTTACATGTTTCTGTCATTTATTGACTCAAAAACTACAATATTCCAAAATCGTAATAATGCGTGAAAGAAATCAATTTCTTATCTCACAAAATTAACCGAACAATGTTAAAGTGTTTAAGGAAAAATATTTTTATCAATTGCTAGAAATATAAACTCTAAACTACGTTAGTATAAATATAATATTACATATATATATTGCAAGGTTGAAGTTTTGCGAAAATTTTGACAGGATTTGACAAAACTACTAGTTAAAAACTAAAGTTTTGAATGTTCAAGTTAACAATTCCAGCTCTCTCAATATTTTCTGAATAAACAGAAAGTTTAAGACTTATTATTGAATTTTTCAAACAGCAGAATAATAATTTCATTCATAACATAAGGTTATAATTTAACACAACTTGACAGAATCGTTTTAGCAGAATTTAATTAAATTATTTTACATCAGACTTATTTGATAGATTTTTTAAAGTATCCAATGAAAGTATAGCATTGTTTTCTTAAATATTGGACAGTTTGGTTGCTGCATAAGAAATGAAATTTTGAACTTTTCTAGGGCATGATGCAGCAAAGTCCACAGAAATGTATAAGCTACACTGTTAGAAATATTTGCAATTTTAGTATACATGAGCATATTAAATTTCCTATATGTTTACTAAATTCATTATACTTGGTAATTTTAGTATACTTACGTATACTAAATTTCTTTTATGAAGTTATATGTATACTAAATTTATTAAGCGTACAGTAAGTTTCTTTCACGTATATGAATTTCATAGTTTCTGTATACTAAAATTCATATGCGTGTTAACTATATTCAGCTGCGCAAGCGCGTTTTTATTCACGCGAGTTGGGCAACGTGGCCGGTGGCATTTGTTTGAGTTCTTTGTAATGCTAAAAGTTTCGGCTTCTTTCTGAGATGTTATGCGAAGTCTTCTCTTTAAAAGGTATGTTTAAATTATTAACGTAAATGTAGCCTAACCATATGATTATTTCAAAATTAAAACTTCGTTTTTTATTTTCATTTTTCATCTGATCATTTTTACAGATGATGAAGACGGAACCCACGCGAAACGGAATGCGTGTACTGAATTTAATATATGCGTATACTAAATTTCGTATACATGCATACTGAATTTAGAATACGCGTATACTAAATTTTATGTACGTGCACACTAAATTCAGTATATACATATACTAAATTTACTGTACGCTGGTATACTAAATTTAGTTTCATTTTGTGCATTCTTGCTTCCATTACATGTATACTAAATCTAGTACAGATTTTTCTTACAGTGTATTACATTCATAATATTTTATTTTTACGATATGTGGAAAGCCCATATTACTTGTTTGAAGGCAATGTATAAGAAGTTCTAAAAATAATCAGAAAGTACATCAAAACGATCTGCCTGTGTATATATAGAGTCCCTTTTTTTTCTGCTCATCAAAATATTTTTCGGTAAAAAGGCGCCCCCAACCATGTCTGCCACCCTGCGCCCAGAGACCCAGTCCGCCGCTGTATAACAATGGTTCTTCTGAGATCTAAGTATTTCATAAATCACCCCAACTTTCTTTTTAAGGCATACATGCGGCACAGATTTATGATATTATATATCCAATGTACCTAATTAAAGCGTCTCTAAAGTGAAACATGTCACTGAAGTACTCAACATTTATAAACGAATATATAGAATTTTTAAGAATTGCCTAATTCCATTTTTTGTTGTTTAATTGTCATAAAAATAATACACCATATGATATTAGATGTTAATAACTCCCGGTTCTCGAATTTTCTTGCACTAATTACTTAAACAAAAAAAAGTTTCATCCCAGTATCTCCATCGAGAAAAAAAAAATTTCCTCTAAACGTCCGGTTTTTAAATTTCCATTTATTAATTATTTGTAATCGACGTCCAATAATACAAGAATGATGTTCAGATAAATCTTTTTTTAGTATTGCCTGACATTAAATAAATGTAATTATTAAAAGATAATCCGAGAAACCAGTGTTCAGTGGAAAGTTATAATTTTTTTCTGAATGTCAAATACATATATATTATTTAATTACGATAATAAATGTTTAATTTTAATGAGTTGTTACCATATAAAATCATGTACTCAATTATTTGTACGATAAATTAACCCAAAATAATTGATTTGAGTAGTTGAGAAAATTTATATTTGCGTTTATAAACGTTGCGAACATCGGTGACATGAAAGTTTGACTTTTAAGCATGAAAATTCAAAAATTTGGTTGAAAGTTTTTCTATTTGGTTCGAACACTCATCTTTGTAAGTCCTGAATTTACTACATATTTGGCTGAAAATTGAACTTTTTTGTTGAAAATTCGTTCCTTTTGTTTGAAACTTTAACTTTTTGGTTGTAAATGCAACCGTTTGGTTAATAATTTGTTGCTAAAAATTCAAGTATGTGTTTAAAAATTACACTATTTTGTTAAAAAATCATTCCAGTCAATGCAGTTGTTTGTTCTAAAATTAATTTATTTGTTTGTTGAGAATAGAACTCTTTGGTTGAAAATTCATCTTTTTTGTTTTAAAAATAAATTTTTTTGTAAAACATTTTAGAGCTTAAAAACTTAAACGTTTCATATTGAATTCAATATGGTACCTATGCATTAATGTCATTGAAAAGAATTTATTGTCCTATTTTCGTTGAAAAACACTCTATTTCCCTTGTTTTGAAAACATTTTGGGGTGAGAAGTCTGCTAAAATCCTAAAATATTATGTGTGCATGTTTTGTCTTTTATTTTAGTCGATTATCGAATGAAATCGATGAAAAAATGTTGACGTCAATTAATGCAAATTTTCTGTTTGGCACGAGTAATGTTGCGAATTTGGTAGTAATAAAGATCAGTAAATTGAGAGTTTGAAGTTTCCCCAATGAAGCTCTTTGAATTTGCTTAATTATAAGGTATGTGACTTATTCAGAAGTTTATGGCTCCATGATTTTCGATTGCAAAAAATACAAATGTATGCACTGAGAAAAAAGATTACTTGATTCAAAGAAATGTAGTATTGAATACGTCCAATCAAATATTTGTTTGATCTGAGAAAATTTTTCTTACTTGAAAGAATGATGCTTTTCGAACAAATAACACACTTTTGTGATAGAACAAATTTCTTTGGATCAAACAAATATTTTATTGGACGTATTCTGTACTACATTTGTTTGAATCAAGTAATCTTTTTTCTCAGTGTGCACAATAATCTCTTCAGCAAGAAACGGCAGATGGGCGCTTAATTATTCCCGTAGTAGTTCAAGTTGGTTTTCGCTAGACTCAAGGAGGAATTAATAAAATCTTCGTTTGTCCAATACATTTCAAATATATTTCACTTTATATGCAATAAATGTATCCCTTGATTGCCATACAAAATGAGCTTTCAAGGATAATTAATTTTAATTCGTTTTATTTCATTTATAAAAGATTTTATGTTAAAAGTGTTACGAAATTAAGATCCTGGTAATTGAATATTAATAGTCACCGAAAATTAAAAATTGGTGAAGGAAAAAAGTGCTAAGACACGGCTCTGTTCCGAGCTAAACAACAGTACACCACAGACTGGGCATTTACCGACAGACGATAAAGGTTCGTGTCTGTGCTAAGATGCCACCAGCCGGTAAGGTAGATCGCGCCCTCACCGATATCAATCGGATGCATATTAGCAACCTACATTGCCGAACGATGATAGAGCTAGATTGCCTTCAGTCGGTAAACTAGGAATCAGGATTACCTTCAATTGCAAAGTCGGACTATGACAGAGGCTCTTACCACTGTCGATGAAATAAGTTTTGACTTTACCGAACAAAACTCAGGGATCCCATGTAGGTGGCACATGGGGCTAGGGGAATCCTTAAGTTCTACAACTTTCTAGAAGTATACATAGAGTGGGGAGGGCGACCAACAAAATGGCACCTTCTAAAATAAATTGCAATGTTTATTGACACTAGTTTCAATTGTAACGATGCTTCCTTCTTTACTTCTCTGCGAGCCGGGTTGCTGGATTATATTTTTACGAAGATTGAGTTTCTACTACACACCGATCCTTCAGTGTAAGACGGGTTGCGGCATTTAAGAATTATGAGAATATAGAATCTGCTATCCAGCTAAGATTTTTTTACATTGAAGGTAATTCAGATTTCTGCTTTATCGGCTAAAGATAATATAGATTCCGAAGTTACCGACTGGTGTAACCTTAGCACGGGCACGACCATTATGATCTGTCGGTAAATGACCAGTCGCTGGTTCACTGTAGTTTAGCTCGGAACGAAACCGTGCTCTAGAACTGTCCTAGGTATACTACTAAACGATTATATTTTTAATTGAAGATTGTATTATTTGGTTGAAGATTCAATCATTTTTGTTCAAAATTCAACGGTTTCGTTGAAAATTCGCCATTTTGGGTGGAAAATTAAACTATTTCGATAAAAAATTAACTTTTTGTTGAAAATTCAATTCAAATCTTTCTTTGTTGGAAATGTAACTATTGTTTTTTTCTCAAATTCGTCTTTTTGGTTTGAAATTTTATCTGTTTTAGTGAAAATTTAATCTTTTTTTGATGCAAATGCAACAGTTTGGTTGAAAATTAACATTTTTGTTTAAAATTCATATTGTTGGGTTGAAAATTCAACTATTTTACAGAAAATTAGTTTAGATGGACTAAATTTCCTTTTCTTGACTGAAAAATCAACTATTCAGTTAAAAATTAATTTTGATTGTTTGGAAAATTCATGATTTTAGTTGAAAGTTCATCTTTTTTCAAATTAATTTTTTATACTGAAAATTGAAAATTTGCATTTTTTGTTGAAAATTTATCTTCTCTAATTGAAAATTCAACTATGAATTGGTTTGAAGTTTCATGTATTTTGTTGAAAATTCGTGTTTTTTTGTAGAAAATTAATCTTCTTGATTGAAAACTCATTCTTTCTGGTTCCAAATACAACTGTTCGGTTGAAAATTACTTTGCTTTGGTTAAGGATTCAACTATTTAGTTGAAAAGTCGTATTTTTTGTCTAAATTCAACCATTTTCATTTAAAATAAAAATCTTTTTGGATTGCAATATCATTTATTGCATGTCTCGTTGAGAATTCATCATTTTCGCTTGAAATTCAACAATTTGGTAGAAAATTATCTTTACTGTTAAAAAATTATACTTTTGGGTAGAAAATTCAACTGTTTTGTAGATAATTCATCTTCTTGACTCCTAAGTTCAACAATTTTGTTGAAATTTTGTCTTTTTTGTTAAAAAATAAATCTCTTTGATGGAAGATACATATTTTTGGTTAAAAATTTAACTATTTAGTTAAATAGCTGAGAATTTGATCTCGAGTGTTTCCACTTTATTTGCATTTATATATGTATGCATTTCACGAGCACTTTGCTTTCCGTTAGCAAATGTATTTGCTTCCT
>CAKNWT010306119.1:0-24263 GCA_932066315.1 Andricus coriarius | reverse complement strand
AAAAAAAATTTTGGTTGAAATATTAACTACTACATTTTCCGTTCAGAATTCATCTTTTTTGGAATCAAAATTTAATGACTTGGTTGAAATTTAAACTCTTTT
Source organism: Andricus coriarius (assembly GCA_932066315.1). Taxonomy (NCBI): domain Eukaryota; kingdom Metazoa; phylum Arthropoda; class Insecta; order Hymenoptera; family Cynipidae; genus Andricus; species Andricus coriarius. Next base: position 24,161 of record CAKNWT010306119.1, on the reverse strand, counting down.
ATGAAGAATTAATTTTTTGTTGTTGAAGATTTATCATTTTAATTGAAATTTCATCTCTTTGTTTGCAAAATGAGCTTTTTTGTTAAAAATTCGTTTTTTCTCTGGCTGAAAATAAATTTATTTATACTGAAAATTTAATTATTTTAGTTGAATATTCGATCATTTTAGTTAAAACTTCATCTCTTTGGTTGGACATCAATTTTTTAACTACAAATCTAACTATTCAATTTTTGGTTCAAGAATTATTTTTTATTGTTGTTGAAAATTTGTATTTTTAGTTAGACAAAATAATTTTTTTAGCAGAAAATTCATCTTTTTGATTTAAAATTCAACTATTCCAATTGAATATTTTATCATTTTAGTTGAAAATTCATCTCCTTGGTTAAATATTAATTTTTTACCTGAAATTTAACTATTTTAGTCGAAACTTTAACTGTTTTGTTAAAAAAATTTTGTTTTGTTTAAAAATTAATTTTTTCTACCTGCTAAAATGTAACTTTTATAGTTGAATCTTTACGAAAATAAGGTAACAAAAATTTTCATAACTCAATTATTGAATTTCGATCAACCGTTCGCGAGTATTAAATTTTTGAACAAAAATGATCAAGAACTTTGATTGTTAATAACTTTTGAATCATCATTACCTGCGTCGAAAGGAAATTTCAAATACGTTCTATTGACCATTGATGCATTCAGCAAGTTTATTTGTTTTTGTCCAATGTGGGGAAGCACGAGAAAAAGCACCATTAACAAAATATGAAATAATTACATCCCAAAATACGGAAAGCCACAAAAGATTGTAAGTGATCATGGAGCTCAATTCATAGGTGACCAATGATTAAACAAATTAAAGAGCGAGGGGATAAAGTGCGTGTTCTCATCTGCTAGTTCACCGGGAGTTATCCAGATTCTTCAGAACGCTGATTAAAAATAGGCACAATTTATGGTGTAGTTGGATAGAAACCATAGAAAGCTGCATGAATGCAACTCACCACGAGACCACAGAATTCAGACCAGTGGAAATCTAGCTAAACCAAAAACCAAAACGCATATGGGCAAATTGTTTAAAGTTAGAACCCATCACACCCCAATTAGAGTATGAAAGTAAAATCAAGCTGACTTATAAAAACATCATCAAGATAGGAAAAAAGAAATCAGACAGATTTAAAAAGATTTACAATATAACAAAATTTAAGGTTGGTGATTAGGTACTTGTGAAAATGTTAAAAGTTTGCGATGAAGAAAATAAGATAATCGCTAAATTTATATATGTTTACGATGGACTACTCGAAATCAAAAAGGAAGTAGTACCAGGAACATGGATTGGCATAACATGTTGAGAAGAATAGATATAAAAACGTAAATACTCATTGAATAGAAATTAAGATAAAAAATACTACAGTCACACATATGATTATAAGAAAATTATTTGAAAATTATTTGTAGCGAAAAGTTTAATTATTTTACCGCAAGCGAAGAGTTTAATTATTGTTTGTAACGTGAAACTTCTTAGGACTATGTGAAAAGTAGATTTAAGCAACAAATAAAATAGTAATCAGTGAGTAAGTAGGCATTGTCATAAAATGTCTAAATAATCTTAAAACAAATATTAGTGTATATGACCAAATGAGAAAAATAAAATCTGCAGAAGCAATCAGTAATTAAATATCAAGCGAAGTAAAAAACGATAAAAAAATTAAAATGAAAAGCAGAAAAATAAAGAAAATATAAAAACGCGAAAACAGAGACTTTTAAAAAAAATCTGTTTGCAGAATCCAAGCAGAACAATTTTAAAAGAAATGAGGAACCAGGCTGGTACTTCACGCAAAAACAAGGGACTCATTCGCACGCTAAAGTTTTGTTAAGGCAAGAGGCCTAGGTACAAATTAAAAGTTCGAGGCAACGAGCCAATAATATTGGAAATAGTGGTCTTGGATGCACCCAAGAATAAGATTCAGGAAATAAAGAAACAAGTCAACTTGCTAAGACAAAATAATTTAGTAGATGACATGCAGGCGTTCATAAAAGACAGGAGCGAAGAGGTTAAGAAAGCACTGAAAGTCAATGATGAAAAGAAAAGATTCAGTGCCCGAATGAATCAGCGAAGGATGCAATCTTACTTGGTCAAATTTTGAAAATAATTTTTACTCTTTCATATTCGGCACATAAATAGTTAATGAACATGAAGCCGACGAAGACTGTGACTGTAGAGCTTCATGAAATATTACAAAAGAATTAAAGCACGAACTACGAAAAATAATAGGTAGCAAAAGATAATGTATATAGAAGTAAGTAGGAAACTGACAAAAAGTGAATTAAAAATTGGTGCCAACAGATATGAGTGTAAATAGACGAGGTGAAGCGAGGAAAGCAAGGCGAAAAGAGTGAGGGTCGTAGAATTAAGGTGTGGGTGGATGTTCGTTTGTGAGGCTTAATTTTAAGACTAATTTCGTAGAACATGGAGGCGTATGCAAGGCAAATTTTTGAGGCCAGCAGGTCGAAAAATAAACTATTATCTATCTAGAATAAAGAACGAATTTTTAACCCATTTGACAATTTGGAGCTCAAGAAATTATATTTAAAATTTTTTGGAAATCCAAAACATATTCTATCAAATCTATCCAAGATGGTGGAACTTCTTCTGACATAATTAATTTTTGAGTGAAAAATCATATTGTCTCAGAAGCAAATTACTGGGTTCAGTTAATCGAAGATGAAGTGTCTATGGAGCTTAAACAGCTCCCAGAATGACCATGAAATTGGATTAACATTGAACCGAACAAGCGAGTAAATAGCTAAAGTAATTTAAAAAAAAGGCAAACCCATGAGGGTTGAAGGAAAGTAATATTTTGTTGCAGTGGAAAAAATTGATCAATTTCACGGCTAGCTAACAATGCACTGAGTTTGACCGAAAAATTAGTCCATTTTGAATCTTAATTCATTAAAATTTGAAACTAAAAATCCAGGATTAAAGCGAATTACATTTATAGATAGGTTTCAGGAATGTTGGTACGATAAAAACAGTAATAGGCGTGAAAAAGAGTAGAGAAATGAGGAAACTGAAAAGAACAAATTGACAAATAGAACTAAACTCGATAAGCAATATAATAGGACGAATCAAAATGTCCGCGTAAATCCTAAATTCGCTCCAAAGTGCCCCAGAAAATTTAAACTTAAACTGAAAATAATTTGAATCGATAAGCTAGCACGAGCTCATAAATACTAGACTTATTCATAGATTTTGGTACGAGGGATAGTTTCATTTCAATGGAATTTATAATTAAAAATGGGTTTAAAAAAAAGGTGTGAAAATTGAAAGGCGTAAGGTCGTTTATGGTATAAACAATGAGATTCACGTTTTGCCTAGATTATCCGTTTTTGTAATGTATAATCGCTCAATCTTTCATTTCAGTTTCATAACTCTGAAAGCTATGGTACCAACGTGTATACTTGGTACCGAACTCCTTGACAGAGTACAGTAAAATCATTGATAGTCGATTTTATGAATGAATCTCTCATTCACGAGCAATGATCAATGAGACAGAAAAACATCTAAAACTAAATGAAATTTTCTCGACAAATTGATATCAAAATTAAGAAAAAAAGGGTAAACCCAATGTGATAAACTAATTTAGAAATGTTACAACCCAGCAGGCTCGACTAAAACTGACCAATTTGTTGCCAGTTATTATTAGACTCCTACTCTTATCGCTGACTCTTTTCGATCCACCTTAGCTACCACAAATTCTGTAACTTCGTTGTCGCTCAGCTCTTTTAAAAACCACCTTCCTGTCTGTGGTAATTGGACACAATATCATGTGCATTGTGCAAGAGATATAGGCGATTCATTCGTTTGGAATCGCTTATGTCTTCCACGCTTGCCCAATATATTATTGCGCCTACCCTATATTTTAATTTAATCTCAATATGTTTCGACCCAATATTATCATTATATAGAAAATACCAATTCTCCACTATAAATTATTCAAAAAGTGTTACTACTACCGTCAGTTACTGCAAATAAATAAATTATTATTAAATATAACCTGTAAATATTTAAAGAAATGTGAACAATTGAAAAATTTATTAAAAACCTTTACCCAACAAAATAAAAAGAAATTTGACTGTAAGGATCAAAAAGAAATAGACTCAATATATTTAGAGTTGAAAATTGGACAATTGCTTGAAGTATCGAAACATAATCCGAACAGTTTTGATACAAATATCCGAAACAAATCAATTATAATCACTTGAAGATATGTGCCAACTTGCTACGGAATATTTTCCATTTCATTTCAGGATAAAATGTTTCCCGTTTTGTGAAAAACTTCTACATTTTTTTGTTTCCGAACGTAGCCAGATCTTAAAATTTTAGTAAGAAAAGCTTCATATATAAGAAGCACATATATTTAGCTATATTACTTTAATATGAAATTTATTTTTAAGGTGAAAATGGACGGCATTATCCTTGATCCAGAGGTGCCAAACTCTTTCTCAAAATCACGTCGAAGTTTAACACTTAAAACAAAGGATCATTCAGAGAACATATTAAATATATCGAAATCACCAAAAAGGTCATCCATCGATCACGAAGTACCAATTTGTAAGGAATCGAGAAGAAAAAGTCTGCTTTCTTCAACTATAAACCTTTTTAAAAGAAAGGAGCGGAAAAAGAGGTTTAGTGAAACTACACTAAGTGCATCAGATATTTTGAGATCAGGCTCTTCTTCAACAGATAATATTGAGCATGTTGAAATATCATTTTATTCAGACAAAAGTAAGCCGTCAAATTATCCTAAAAAGCCGCATCCTATTTCCATTGGTCTTTTTGTTGAAGAAATATGTAGTGAAACGGCATTGCCATCCGAAAGTGTATCGATTCCTTTAGAAACTCCAACGAAACTTGTTGAAGAGTACGAGTCTGAAAATCAAGCAACAAGCATTATGACTGAAGCATCCATCGAACAACATCGTGATACAGGTGCAAACATTTTTCCAAATCATGTGTTAGAGTTAAAAAAGAATTCCAAAGAAGCACGATCACTTTATTCTCGAAACTCAGTTATATCACTGAGTGGTTCGAAGCATGATAAACAAGATAATAGCACAAATCTGGCTGAAGTAGTCAAATATCCTTCAAATCATTGTACGTTTGAAAAAGAATATATTAATGAAAGAAAATACGAAGAAAGGCTACAACGTGTAAACTGGTCGTCAGATGAAAACTTTAGAGATTTCAAATCTAATGTAAAAAAACAACCATTTAAAAAGGGGTGTGTCTTTGATCAAATTGAATGTACGATTCAAGAAACTGTAGGTAAAGCTATTAACGTTTTCGACCTGGATCACAGTAGCTTAGAATCAGAAAGAGATTCAGAGATAGAATTCATCAAGAACAAAGCAGAAAAAGTTCTCGGAGAGCTATCGGATGAAAGGAGACGGCTTTTTTATGAAGAAAGTATTGAAGAGGATACTTTATTTGTACCAACAACGATGCCCTTAGAGAAAGCTATTACTGTTCCTATTTTAAGAAAGCGACACCAGGTTCTTAGGTATGTCATCATATGAGTTCTTAATATATATATATATATATGTCAGTTTAGATAGATTTATTCAGGTGTGACTCCAAAAAGTTATTTTTTTTCTGCTATTAATCTATAATTAGAATACTTTTATTTATATACCATACATAAATAATATAATACATACTTAAAATAACCTCGCACACATATGAAAAAGGCCTATCGGTAAAAGTTCGGCCGAGTACGGTTTTCTGATGCTTCAGGTGATGCTTATCAAAAGTCGTAATAAGACAATTTTACCGAAAAGCATTTTGCATACATTTCGCGCTGGGTCCTTTGTAGTACTAAGATGTAGCTCTGATAGCTCAGGTGTGTAGTTCGTCGAGCCAAAGATATTATAAAACTAGATGCTGCTGCTGTTTGTTAATAAACAAGGCAGGCAATAATTGACCAGTATCGCACCTGTGGGCATTACAGTACACAAAAAATTATTGGTATGCTACACTATAATTTTTGAACTTTTGACTATTCTTGTCTTCTGTATATATACATGTTCCTTTGGATATGTTAACTTATGAACAATAAAAATTAAATTAAATTAAATTAAATTAAATTAAAATATGAACAATTTGCAATTCTATGTTTCCAAAATTCATGAATTTTCAATTTGTGACTCTTCGAAATTTCAAAATATTGAATTTTTTACATGTTTAAAATTACTGCTTCTTAAATCTCACATTTAACCATCAAAATGTTTGCAAGTTAAGAATTTTTCAATTTAAATTGCGGAAATTTCTTCAATTTGGAAGATTTAAAATTGCACACTTGACTTTTGATTTTCCTTCTTCCCATAAGATAAACTGTACCTATTGTATTCCAAAAAAGTTTGCATTTGGATCAAAAGGACTGATACATTTGTTCGAGTTTATGAGGCATTTCTAGATCACTGGGAGTAACGGATCCTTGGCACCGAACTGTCCAACTGGACTCATACACCTGAGATCGCTGGTTCTCCACTTGAAGTGTGCACTTTTGTTGTTCTTTTTAATGAAATTTGAAAGCATGGCTCCAGTGAACTCATCTCTACTTTCGTATGTTTTCTGCTTATGATCTGGCCGTGTAAATTTTGAGTTAGTGCGTAGGTAATGAACAGGAATCTGTAGAAGGTAGTGGTTTCAAGAGTGTCAATACCATGAGCTTTCGCGCTTCCTGCTTCAGCTACTTTCAATACACCTATATGTGTCGTGCGCCGAAGAAAGGGGGCTTACTCTGAAAAGTGGTTGTTCAGGGCGAGCGATCGAAGTCGACCGGATAGACGCGACTTTTAGGAGAGAGGGAAGACTCACGAAATCTTCCCTCTCTACTTACAATACATTCTCAGCCATATAGCGGCGCGGCTTACGGACGGGGTATAGATGAGACGCGTAGCTAGCAGTGGTGAGTGGTGGGAGGTGTTTCACTGGATCTCGAGCTCTCGAGCGAAAGCCCGATTTATCGGGTCTAACAACTCAATTATTATCAATAGTAACGCTCGGAAATTGTTGTTTTTGGTTTCATTAAAAAGAGCAACTCAAAAACTATCGAAAGGTGTAAAAACCTCGATTTCGATTTTTTTAGAGTAAGCCCCCTTTCTTCGGCGCACGTCACATATATTTTAATTTTGATCACATATAGGCATCTTCAAGCAAAGTATGTTTATAATCCTTTATTGTCTCGACTTCATATCTCTAATAAGGATGTAAAAATAATTAAATTCAGGAACTATAAGTTTTTCTTATAACAATTTAAGGTAGTTATTTTGTCTGTACTCGGCTCTCGAGCGGCCCCTTACATTGCGGGTGGAGTTTTAGCGCGATAAGATTAGATGACTATACTTGGCATGGCCATGATTCCAATAGTGATGTCATCGTATGTTGATTATGCTGCAGCTCATCTTTACTTCGTGAAGGTAAGGCAAGTAGATTTCGCTAGTTGTTGAATCTTTATATTCTAAATTAAAATTGAGGAAAAATGAAGTGGCTTTTTCTATCCTCCTTAAACTGTTTTATCGTCCGCGACGAAGAGTTGGTGTATGCAGTTTTCTACAGGTGCGCTAGTTTTTATTTTGTTTCTCATTATGATACATATCTTTACATACGTGCCAGTGCGTAGAAATTTTTGTTCAAAAAATGAAAGAAGAAAGGCAGTGTTATGATATCAGCGCTGATAGGCTAGTTTTAGTGAAAAAATTATATGGTCAAGTATATTAGATTGGCATTTTCTGGCTCGTTTAAGGAGCCCCATAATTCTTTCTCGGTAACCTCCTATTGCTCGGGAATGCACCTTTCTCTTTTTATGCTTTTGATATAGGAATTCACTGCGGGTCCTCTTAAATAACAATATTCACAGGCATTTTTTCACTTACATATATAGTTTGCAATGCTGAAGTTTTGTCAATTAATATTTCTAGTCACATTTAACTTCGTCACCACACTTTGAATTTTCTAATCTTTAACAAATTTATCTCCTATCTTAAGAAAAACTTTTTCCACAGCAAAATTCTCAAAAATTACCTCTGAGCAAAATATCACGATCATTCTTGGATCAAAACATCAGAATAATTCTTCAACAATTTAAGACCTTTCTTGGATCAAAGGCTTTAAAATCATTCGTCAAGAAAAAATGCTATACTATTGTTTTCTTCCTAAAGTGAATTTTATTCAAAGTGTTATGTACCGGAATGTCTACCTAGCTCATTTTTCCTAATTTTTGGCAGAGAGAATCATTCGATTGAGGCCTGTACCCGGAAGTAGTTATTTCGTTAATTCCAAATATTTTGGAGAATTTTATCATAAGTTTACTTATAAAAGTACTTGCCCTATCTGATAATATTGAATTAGTATTGTCTTGAATAGTGGGAATATGTCGATTTCCATCTGAGGGAATAGGTAATGGTCCTACAGTGTCGAGAGATACCTTGTCAAATGTATCTACGTGTGCGTCTGTTATTACCACACGTTCGTGAGTTCTTACCCGAATGATTTTTTTTCTTGTCAAGTCTCACATTTTTGTACAAATGCAGGGACTTTCTCTTTTAATCCTGGTCACATAAATTTTGCACGTACACTACCTCTGAAGATTATCGGTGCGACCAGAGTGAGTAGTATTAAAAATCACGCCTAACTTTGAAACGTGGTTGCTCGTTCAAAAAAGGAGAGATATTTAATTTTCAACCGTTGGAAAGCTTAATAAATTCCGCGTCGAATGAACTCTCTTAGTTATATTTTGGAACTTTTGAAGAGAATAGACTACGTGAGAGGTTTAAAAATAAGATGCAATTTCTCAAATTTTTCCCCTTGACTTTAACTTGTGGCACGACCTAAAAAACTTGTAAAAAAATCTTAAGCTTAAACCACACAGTCTTTGAAATCTTATCTTTATCTTAGGTCATGCCACATGTCGAGCTCGAGGTAAAAACTTCGAGAAACTTTTACATTTTTGTTTAAAAACTTCTTACGTGGAATATTCTCACGTTTCGAAGTCAGCAGTGATATTTAATAGTACTCCCGCTGACCGTACGGGAAATTTCCGACGGTAGTGTATCCTTCTGTATGTATGATTAAATCCTTTGTGTCCCCCAATCTTGATTTGGTGATTTTCGGTTATAATTTATTCGCGAAATTTTTCTGAATTTACGCACACATTTCAATGGCAAAATACAATCTCGATGTCGATAAAATCAAATATATCTTTTATTACGTCTAGAAGTTCAATTCTTGGCAAAGTCTCTGTCAAATCTTCTTGACTCGAAATTTTATAAGATTAAATATTTTCTCGTCTTGATGCAATGTATAAGTTGTGAAACCCGAGCCTTGAATTTTTTCACGCAACTTATTAAAACGATTGTGTTTGATAATCACCGTATAAATTTCACAACGTCATCTAGGGTTTATCATGACTGGACCTAGCTTATGACGTTTTTCCTTAATTTCTCAAGGGTCAGTGGCCCCTATATCTATGAGTAGTCGTCCTATCGGAGTACTGAATTGGCAATCTTCTGAGAGAGAATGTACACAATAACTCTTCAATAGGTTAAGTTTTCTCTACGACTATTTATTCTGGGGAGTATATCTTTCTTGGAAAGGATACTGCGGTTCTTTTGAAGAATAGGAGGGATAGAATCATGGGAATCATCAAGATTATCTTACGAATCGGTACTTCTTCTACCGTTGACGAAACAAACGCTTACCTATGGTGCTCTTATTTAAGCTGCTGGTAGATCTAGAAAAAGGGGCTGCAGGCTGACTGCCATCCTTGGTTTTCAAATTCGTTGGTCGTTGCATTCTTAAAGTTGAAGGTTTGAAAGTATTAGTTTTTCCTGTTGGACCTTTCTTTGTAAATACTGCACGTCTGGTTTTTGGATTGGTCCCGAGTGACTACTTTAAGTTGGTAAGAGCTGATAGATTATTATTTGTTGTGGGTATTTTTTTACTAGCAGCCCTATGGAGATTGTGTCAGTGTAACTGACTGATTGTGTAGTGAACGGACAAGAGATATTGATTTTTCGATTATATCCCCGATACGTTGTAGAACAGCGTCGAAATTCCACCAAGTGTTTTTATATGAATTTAATTGCACGAAATAGTCGGGGCAGATGCAATATTGACTTCTTTTCACGAACGTTCAGCCTGCGTACATTATCCGGAATGTGACTCGTATGACGACCGAAAGTCTCACCTGAAGGGGCTTTGTTCAATACTTAATACTTCGGTAACTATTTCACAGTAAAATGATAGATTTACAGCTCATTCAGAGTGGTTCTTCGTTAAGGGGTAACTCTGGGGTTTCAATAGTTCTTGATCTCTATGATAAATATAGGGTTTTTATGGTTTGATACCAAAATGTTATTAAGCATATTCGTTGCTAAATGATCGCACGAGTAACTAAAGTTGGGTCCAAAAGTATACGCCCCTCACTTTTTTTGATTGCACCTCGCACAAAAAAATCTCTGAAATATTTAATAAAAAGCATCTGAAAGCCCAAAGTCTTCCGAATGCAGTGATATGTTCACTTTTGACCTAAAGAATTTTTTTCAATAGTCAGAGGGCAAAACGTCCCAAAAAACAGGAGTTTTCGGCCTCCTTTTTCAAGGGTTGACTTTGACCTGTTCCCAGAAGGAGGGCGACGTTAGGAAAAATCTGAAAAAAAATCACAGATATTCTTTGAACATTTCTGAATGCAATGCATTTTTCAAAATTCTGAAATATGCAATAGTTTACTTTTTACGGTGATTTATTTACGAAAATGTTATCTTGCGAACGAATGAAGATAGGAAGCTTTTTAATGGTTCCAAATGTGCAGTTTTGTCATGCGATTGCAGTGAAATAATTAGATTGATGGTAAAATCATTCCTACTCAAGAGACATCATTTTGAATATTTCTGACTTTAATCAGTGTGGGCGTGTGACCAGCACAGCGGGACAAGTGGCAGCAAAAAAGTACCCTTTTTATGACAATAGTAATTCCAGAAGCAAGCCAAACGGTCGAAACATATGTGATTGAACGAAGCATGGCCATCTCAACGTCTTCAAGATGCGTTTATGGAGCGTGTCCTCAGAAAATAGAAACCCACTTGCGAATATTAACCCGATTAAAAATATTATCGATATAAAAAAATTTGTAATATAAATTTATTCTAATACTCCTACAATCCGGGATATCTTTTAGATTGACTTCGATCTTGTTGTGAAATTCACATTATTTTTTAAAGTATCAGAAATCTTCACCAATATTTATGAAAGCGTGACTTTTTAAAATGAAAAATTATTTAAAGTTTTCCCAAGAATCTTTACGGAATTTTTATATTGTTTTGTAACCTTTGAAAATACTTGAAAAATTTATTTTAAATGTAACAAACTCTATATTTCGTTTTACATCGTTGGAAACCTTTTCAAAACTTAACTTATTTGAAAGATATTTTCAGAACTTCTATATATATTTATACAATTCTAATCATTCTAAAAGATATTTACAAGTTCTGAAAAAATTGTAAAATTATTTACAGTTTGGAAATATTTCAAGAAATTTTTAACAAATTATAACTTTTTTTAGATTTCAAAATAAAATTTGGAAGCTTTTCGAGAATTTCCATAGTTTGAAACTATTGCATATTTCAGCATTTTGAAAATGCATTCGGAAGACTTTAAGCTTTCAGATGCTTTTTATTAAATATATCAGAAATTTTTTTTTGTGCGAGGTGCAATCAAAAAAAGTGAGGGACCCGACTTTAATAAGTCTCCTTTACTGATGCTACCAGTGATTTTTTATTTCTTCTGTTATTCTTTCAGGAATATGGATTTTATATAATGAACTTAACTGTAGGTAACGTATTCTGTCAGACGCTTTCAGTTATAGCATGCCTGACTATCCGCCTAATCATTGACTTGTTTACCGTATAGTGTACAGCATCATGTGAATAGTATATTAAATGTAAAACGTCAATGATATTAAAATAAATTCGTTTATATATATAATTAAAAAAACAGGTAAAAAACCACCGCAGGATGATACTGAGAGCAACTGCTATCTATGAAAATGACACTGGCTCCCAGTTAAACTGCGGTAAATCACACCTATGGTCACGACTCTCGACCGTGAGGTGGGTGGCCAAAGGGCGGGACAGAATAAAAAAGAGTTACAGCTTTGAGGTTACGACCCAGTGACAGTTTCGCTCCTCGGGGAGCACCGATGAGAAGGAAAATTACTGTAACCGAATATTTTGGGTACAGTCGCTGCAGCTCCCTTTTAAGGTCTTGATAACTCCTCGTTTCTCCGTGGCAGTGCTTTTTTAGTCGGCATAGATCTTCAGGTCATCAATGATGATTATTGTCGCCGCAGAGGTGCGCCCGAAAGATGCCCCTCTGTAAAGAAACGCTGTTCGTTGTCACACGATAATTTTCAGATGAGATAGTGAATCTAGTTTCTGTAATACCCGCGCGGAAAATTCGATTTTGGGTCCCTGGCGCGAAACAATAAAAATGATGGATTCCATGATCGATGATGAGTCCATGTGATGAAACTTACTTTTTCACACTGTTGAAGGGAAAGTTTGGAAATATTAGACCTTTAACCTCAATGCCAGGACTGGACTCGGGCGCAACAACAAAACGGGAACGAGCGAGTCAAGGGACTGGACGCCAACACTGAATTACCTTTAAGCCCATATTTTCGTGGTTGCATCAATCGATTGTGGAAACGATTTACTTTTGCTGTTTCGCGCCAGGTCCGGAAATCGTATTCCCCTTCGCGTTATGTAAAGCAAATAACATGTTAACCATGTGGGCGACTAGTCGATTCTCCACTCTCCGGTAGTCAATCCAAGCCATCGGCAGGGTGCGCTTTTGAGCTGCTGAATCATTAAAGACGCACCTGTCAATTAGCAGGTTCTCTCAGCAGCCTGCTACATATTTTTTCGAGCCACGTTGTTCGTACATTTCTCTTCACACAGGCTCAATTCTTGGAACAATTCTATCGTTTAGGATAGCTCTAAAGATCTTATACCGCGTAAACAAAGAAGTTATTTGCCTGTAATTCTCTGAATTGGACATGTGGCCTTTCTTCGGTAGGAGTATAGTGCGTCCCAACACCAGCCACTGCGGATTTGATGTTGGTGCGTAGAAGTAAACTTCTTCCACTAGAAGTTCTTGATACCATCTGGTGTTGCAACGGAAAAGTTCTTCGTTCCCCTTAAATGCTTTTTTCGCCTCTTCAGCAGAAATTGATAGACAATTCTCCTCAGATCTTCCAATCTTCTTGTTTAGTTGATGCAAGAGTCTTTTGGTGTTTTGATCCATCGTCGGTTTTATTGTTTGATTTGAATCAGATGAAGCTCTCGCTGCACCGTAAGCTGAACAATTGATGGTCCAGAGTTCGGGCTCCTAAGAGATATCCTCATGAAAAGAGAATTTCAGCCAGATCTTGGGGCTTAGGAGTAACCTGGATGCTAGTGTACCTCCTTGTCCGGAAATCGCTGTCATCTTCAAGAGGTGCCTTTTTTCCGCGGTTTGTTTTAATGTTAATTCCTCATATTCGTCTGCATTCTGTTCATACAGCTATCAGGGAAGCGCTTTGCGTACATATTCAGATTTCAAGAGATAGGCAGCTTGATTTCGCGAAGGCTGATGCGATACGTGCTGAAGATCGAAGTGTTTGTGGCATCAAAGAGTGTGCAAACTCGTTATATAGCGTCTCTCAACAGAAATAATGCTGGCGTCGTAGAAGTCCAGCAAAACATCCGTGATCCGATTCGTCCACTTAATTTAAGCGTTTTGCCGGTTCGTCTTTGTGTTTCCATCAAAATTATGTACAGTACCCGGCACTCTAGGATGATCGGCAGTGTTTAGCGACCTATTGTTGTGTAATATACGCGTTCGATGGGTTTTTACCGCATATATATATATATATAGCCGAGGAACTCCGAAAAAGGGGTTATATAAGCGGAGCGCCTACTCAACTGCAACCACAAGAAGACGGCAACATAGAAAGAGAGCCGACACTGAGACCAACCGCGAATGGCATCCAATAGAGGAAGAACGACGCTTCAGGACCCGCAGAAACATCAACATTCAGGTTTCTCTTAAGCCCAAAGATCTGGCTGAACTAGATGGCGAGCTTCGTGGAGATTTTTCCGAAGAATCTGACCTCTGGATTATCAATCATAGTGTATACAATGCAGCGAGAACTTTGGCAAGAGGCAAACCGTAAAACGAAAAGAACAGTTGATCATAAGATCAAAAGATGAATGCATCAACTCATCACAAAGATAGGCTAGGCAAGACAGTACGCGTTCCGCATTCAGTGTATGATTGACTACATAACATCTGGCAGGACTTTCACTGCTAGGATCCGACAGTTCGCACGCGAAATATCGGATACTGTACTATCTGACGCTAGGAAAAGTTTAGAGCAGAGGGAGAGATAGTTCACAGAAAATAAACAAGTTTTTCTCTTACCAATCTCGACTCATCCAAGACCCCCCAGTTACTGTCGACTACACTCATAGCTTCAACAAGCTGCGCATTCGCCTCATAGCACCTGAGGAGGAGTGCCCACCTGTCACTACCGTGGAGGTTAAAAAGGTATTAAGAAGCATGAAGAGCTATCCCTTCCGGAGTGGTTGTTGGAAGATCGCACAGTGCTCCTCCTAAAGATGGACAACTTGTCTAACCCTAATAACTACAAACCAACAACTTATCTGAATACGTCGTATCCGACCTTCACAGCTATCCTAAGTGATAGGATTGTTCGGACAACCGGACCTGTGTGGCGAGAGACGCACGAACAACGCAGTTCAAAGAAAGGCGTAGGAGGATGTCGGAAGAACCTGCTCATCGATAAAAGTGTCTGTAAGGACGCATCATCCTACCAGCGCTCCCTACATGTATCAAAGGTCTGGACTGACTACTGGAAAGCTTTGGATTTAACCTCCCATAGACTTATCATCTGTCTGTTGGAAAGCTTGAAGGTTCATCCACATATCATGAGGTGCATAAAGAGATTGATGCCGCTTTGGAAAACCAGATTTACTATCTCTTTTGGAAAACATCGTGTGAAAAATAACAACGTCACCTTTCTTGAGAGGTGTTTTTAACAGCGACACCATGAGCCCTTTCCTCTTTTACCGCAGATTATTGCCACTATCTCTCGCACTTCACCATTCATAAGGATACTTCTGCGGCAAACCCAGATATCGAAAGCATAAGGTATTTAACATGGGTGATCTCAAGATCTATGCTCAAAATAAGGCGCAACCAGATCTAAAATGAAATTTAAGAATCTTAAATTAGATTTAAGTCAAATTCAACATCCCATTTAACGTCCAACATTCAAGTCAATGTATAAATTCCTGAACATAAACCAAGAATCTTACGATAAAATTTGGACAAACACAACAAAATGCTCCTATTTCGATCCCTGAAATCAAAATAAAAATTTGTTTCTTTGGACACAAATAAAAAAGAGAAAAGAAAAATGAGAAGGCAACGAACCAAATCCCCTTCCTTCTCTTTTTTATTTCTTTCGTCTTTTTTATTTGTATTACTTTGAAATCAGAATAAAAAAGCATAGATAATATTTACCAACGTTTCGGTGCTCACACAGCACCCTTATCGAAGTAAAAAAACTTAGACCAGGTGGGAACAGCAACGAAAATACGATGCCACCTCCTGGATACCTGAGAACTAAGTGTGGATATAAAGGCAAATCCTGTATACCTGAGTCTAAAGTAAAATCCTTTATGAACATGATTAAGCACGAAATAAGAGAAAGTCAAGAGTCATGAAAATCTATTGCTAAATGTAATTAATCATACTAGAATAACTTTTGTTTAATTTATCCAAATCTGTTTTCAAATTAATAGACAACTTATTTTGTTCTTTAATATAAAGCATTTCCATGAATTCTCTCTTTCTCTCATTACTTTCACTATGTAAAATTTCAACATTATCCCAGTCGAACTCATGGTCAATATCAACAAAACCTCTCGTATGTCTAGCAAGAACACTCTTATAACAGCGTCCCAAACGAACATCACTTTTGTGTTCCTCCACCCTAGTATTAAGAAGTCTGCCAGCCTGTCCCACATAGGTCATCTTACAGTTCTTGCAAGTGATCTTTTGAACAACACCACCTTTTTCAAATTTATCTAAAGGCTCTTTATAAAAAGTTATTATTGAATCCATTTCAAATGGTATACGGAAACTGGTATAAACATTAAATTTTCTTAACATAAATTCAAAAGTTTTTGAAATTTGACCAAAAAAAGGAAGACCAAAAGTATTAAAAGAACTATATTCTCTCAATTCCTTCTGATGATCTGTAGATAAAATGTTACTCTGCTTATTTTTGATTTGTTGAATTGTAATTGTGATATGTTCCTCAATTAACTTTCGTAGGTAATGATTAGGAAAAAGGATATTCCTAACAATATTAAAATCCTCTTGGTGAAATGAAATGTGGGACAAACCTAGAACTCTGTCAACCAAGTTTTTGATTATTGCAATTTTGCTTTGAAAAGGATGAGCATAAAAGAAATGTAAAATCCTACCTGAATATGTACTTTCCCTATACCAATTGGTAATAATATTACCATTCTGACCTTTTTTTTTTCTTCCCTCTTTTTTATTTTTGTCCAAAGAAACAAATATTTATTTTGTTTTCAGGAATTGCAATAGGAGCATTTTGTTGTGTTTGTCCAAATTTTATCGTAAGATTCTTGTTTTATTTTCAGGAATTCATACATCAACTAGTTCTAGCTCTAGGAATTGTTAAGGAGTACACTCGGGAGATTGTAATGGAGTTTGGCTTAGAAAAATGCACCAAGGTTAATTTGAAGCAAGGACAAATCAATGACATCCCCGAAAACCCTGGGCTTTTTGACAGAAGCGCTGTACGACACCATGGCGCTGGAGAGACCTATACATACCTGAGTGTGCCAAAAAGCCGAAGGCACAACGCGGCACTGAGAGTCCTTTATTAACATATTAAAAATTATTTCTATTGCGCACTGGAGGTCTTATATAGTTCTCCTTGACTTCGAGAAACGAACTATGTTCGTTATCGAATTTTCGGCACAAGGCGACAAGAACATCACAGCCAAGGACAATAAATAGAAAGAGAGGTATAAGGGATTTGTGATGGTTATATTCAGAAGATTTCATTAATCTTGTCGTCCTGATCACCAGTGCTTTTGAAGGTGCCAAGCTTTCACTGCTTAATAGCCTAAAAAGCATCCGTGCGTGTCAAAGAAATGCTAAGACACTTGCGGAAAAAGTATATAGGGCAGTCGTCTTTGGGTCGCTCCGTGTCCTCAGGATGTCGAGACTTCTCCTGGATCGTCGTATTGACTCCGTCGCAGACTTTAACCACCTATCTCACGGCCATGAGACGTGTGTACAGCTGTAATCCCACGGTTGTCATTATGACAAACTTTAGCTATACTTTATTACCTGTATATCTAATGGTATCTAGTTTTAGAATTATCATTAATTGAAAGATTTGAACTTTTAAGTAAACACATGTGCATTAACTAAACGATACTACATAATAATCTTATATCGGTCAAATCTGTAAATGGTTTCACATTAGCCAAGCTTCATTACATTATTGATATCCACCAAATTCTTGTCTACCCATTGTAGTGCACTTTTAATTATCGTGTGCTCTCTACATAATGAATTTCCCAAGTGCGCGTAATTGTGTACGATTAAATGTCACTCGCTTGCTTCAAGTAAGTTGGATTGCGTCTTGTGAGGCGTTACTACAAAAATGTTTGAATTGCAGATGTAACAGGTATGATAGGAGCCTTAGCTGGTCGCGCTATGTCTTGGTTTGTGTGACGGGTCGGCACTGGAAGGCAGGAATTCTAAAATAAGGCTTCTAGAAAATGCGTCACCATTACCGTTCAATTTTCCAGGCATATACTTTTCCATAAACGTATTTCGGATATTTTTCCACTACGTATAAAACTACTAAACATTCTTTTTTGATAGTAAAGTAATTGCATTCGACACTGCTTAAAACATAGGAAAAAATATGATATAAGAACATCTATCCCCTTTTTTTCTTGACTCAAAAAGAATATATATATATATATATAATATAGTATTGTAAAATAGGACTTTTACATAAAGCTTCTCTTAAATCCTTGAAACTTTATTCTACTTTTATTCTGCTTGAAGGTCCTCTTCGGTATTATCAATCGCGTAATCATTACAATTTCAGTTTCAATTTTACACTAGAGTTTCTCATATTATTAATCCTTGCTTAGTTTTTATTAAATGTACATATCCTTCCTTAACTTCACTGTTTAAAACGTCCACGGGAATTGCCTGCTTAATTCTTGCTTTGATACGAATTTTGTCTAGTCCTGTTCCTTTATAGTCATATATTTGTTCTTGAACGATTTCTGATTCTTTTTCGCTAAACGGGATTGGTTTTGTAGGGCTGAATTAAGTTACTATTGTGTTATGCCAAAATGAAATTACTGCATTTTCTTGACAAAGGTATTCTCGTTCTAAAATGCAGTCCATATTGATTCGAAAATCCAGTAAAACTTTATGGAAAACTACCATCGAATTTCCTAAGGTTATTTTAAAGTGTCTAAAGTAGAGATTGTAACTGGCGTTATTCCTGTAACTTCGATAGATTCGCTATCTGTTATTAATAATTCTTCGTTCAAAGAATTTAATTTTATTATATGAATGTCGGCCCCAGTGTCAACTAACAATGAGGCTTTAGTTTCCAAACCGTCTAAAGACAAGAACTCTGCGACTCGAAATTCTTGACTGAGTTTTGGGTCAAACATTTTTCGCGTTTCTTTAGGATACGTACGCTCGTCTCACGCTCTTGTTTCTCCTTGCCGGTTTCAGCGTCCAGATAAATGTTTTCGGGATTTACAGATGAATAACTACAAAATAAAGAAACAATACTAAGAAGCTTTGAAACAATATTTTTTACCATGAAAATCTATGTTAATTCTACATTTTTTGACAAAAATTTGTATTATTGAATACCAAGGGCGCTCAGATATATTTAATATGCTACACATATTTATTAATGGATTTTGTCATGCCGAATCTAAATCCGGGCTTTAAATTAGCTGAGGACTTTCTGTTTCCGAGAAAAATGCAATTGAATTTTCTATTTTAAACCTTCATCATATGAAATATTTCCACCAAAGTAAATTTAACTATTCGTCGTATTGAAGGGGTTTTGAGGTCGCATAACTAGAATTCAAGGACAAAATGTCAGAATTAAAAATGACAGATCCAATATGGCGTAACGAAATTGAAAAACTGAACCGATATGACTGAAAATTAAATACTTCTCGGGTCGCTGATTTCAAATCGAAAGTAAAAATATCAAAATTTAAACGGACGGGTCAAATACGGCGGAACAACATTGTGAGAATATAATTGATTTGATTAAAAATTGCTACTCGGGGTTTTTTTATATCGCGAACTTCAAATTCAAAGTCCAAATGTTTATATTGAAAATAGCGGATCCAATATGGTGGACCGGACATGTATAAATGAAGCAGATTCCATCAAAAAGTGCTACATGGAGGTTTTTCAGGTCGCTGATTTCAAATCTAGAGTCTAAATAAACAATTTCACATGATTGATCCAAGGCGGACCAATATGTATGCAAACTGCGAAGGAATCTGAGGCAAGGAGCTGTTCTTTTATTGTATCTGCCTATAAAAACTAAAAATTCTTCTTGGAGAGAAACTGGTGATCATTTCATCGATGTGGAAGACAAGGAAAATTCGTCAGCCGAAATAAATGTTTCTCCATCAGCAACAGAATTTTCACCAATTACGTATCGTAATTATATTTCCAATTCGCTGAAACATCGTTCTTATCGACAAAGCTCGCTGCTAGCAGATGATGAAACTACTGATTCAATTTTCCCATCAACGCCGAAATCGTAAAGAAAAACATTTTCAAGAAAAAACCTTTTCTCGGAAGCACCAGAAGAGACTATTAATAATAATAAAGTCAAGACAACTGAAAACGTAGTACCCGGACCAATTCCTGGCTTCAATTTGGAAGCTGAACGTGTTCAAGATGTTACACTTCCTGAAAACTTGGAGGCGGTACATGTCAATGAAAAAGCTGAAGATGGTCTTACCGCGAAATCTATAAATGTCAGACCTTGCAAACGCTTAGTATGAAAAAGGACAGAATTGGACGAAACTACACAAGAAATATATCAGCAGGTGTTAGAAGCAAAGAAATAGCGCAATAGCGCGATGATTACAGAACTAAAAGTTTGCGGTATTTTGGTTTATATTTTCCTTGAAATATCTCCAATTTCAAACTACCATACAAACATTTTTTAAATATAAACATACATCTTCTGAAATATTACAGAAAATATTGCGGTATTCAATTTGTACAATGAATTCGTAAAACGTAAATAAATTATGATTCATTTTAAATGATTTATTTGAAAGTATAACAGGTTACGCTTTTTTCATATAAAGTTTTAATTAATTTCGAAGAGTTCTAATATTTTGCTTCATAGAAACAATTTTATTTTTATGAAGAATACATACAGAATTTTATTTACTTAAGTCAAGCATATCTACTTTTTATCATTTTTGTTATCAATTACATTATTTTCACTTCTTGTTGTCTTTAAAATTACATTTCCATTTGTACCACTTGCTTTGCAAGTGTATATTAGAGTGGTCCAGAAATCGATTTTTGAACTACAGGGCAAGACACCCTCCACGCCCAAAGTTTCTATTTCTGGAGATAGAAAATCCAGTATAAGCACATACCACGGGACACTTGTAAATGCCCTATATTTAACCTGAATCCGTTCGCGTGGGCGGTCAAGTCACCCAAAAATTAAAAAGCTACATTTTTACGTATTGTTAATTTTCAGCATTTTATGCCGTCCTTTTCAATGCAAATAAATACTAATGGATAATTTGAATATCACTCATGACTTTTAAAAAAATTCAATTTTTTAGATAAATGTGACTTATTTAAACAATTTTTTTCCAAAAAATGTGAAAAACAATCGTATTCTCTGAATGAAATATAATAGTTGGTGATTGTTTGGAGAAGTAAATTATTTTGGAAACATTATGTGATTATTCAAACAATTATTTTTCTTTCTTTTCAAAATTTTCAAACATTAAGCCAGAGATGTCCACTTTTTTCTCAAATTGGTATCGTATGCTACTTATTGTTAAATAATTACATAATTTTAATACTTTTCTTCAAATTGTTAACAAATTTCTATTTGTTGAAACCATTTTTATTTTCAAAGACTTTAAAATAATATTAATATATAATAGAACACATAAAATTATATTTCTGACTATATAATTAATTGTTTAAATAATTTATATTTGTGTAAACTATTAAAAATGGGCATCATATTCTTTCTATATACTATACAGTCAAACAAATTATTGTCTGTGTTCTGTATTTTTTTTTTTAAGTTTCTGAAAAAAAACAGCTTGACCGAATGAAAATTCTTAAAAAAAAATAGAAATTTGTTTAATATTATAAGAAAAGTATCAAAGTTATGTAAGTATTCATCAATATGTAGCATAGAATAACAATTTGAGAAAAAAGTGGACATCTTTTATTCGATTTTAAGAAATTTTGAAAATACGCATATAATTAATTGTTTAAATAATTACATAACACTTTTAGAAAAATGCAATACACAACACAATGACCAACTATTACATTTCATTCAGAAAGTACGATTATTCTTCACATTTTTTGGGAAGAAACAATTGTTTAAATAAGTTACATTTGTTTCGCAAATTAAAAAATGTTTAAAACATTATGGCGATATTCAAACTGTCTACTAGTAAATATTTGTGTTAAAAAAGATGGCCGAAAATGCTGAAAATGAACAATAATACGTAAAAGTGTAGTTTTTATATTCACATTGGTGGTGTTGTCAGGGGGTGAGGGGGTGGGGGGTAAGAGTGTGTTGAAAATGAAAATCATTGATATGGTTTTATTTCGTAGCCACGTATCTTTAATCCCTTAAAAATTTTCCAACTTTGGCTCAAACCCTGAAGTATCGGTCCAATTATTTTTTTTCCGAAAGTGGAAACTTTTGGAGGGTTTCTTGCCCTCTTCAGTGAAAGGATTATTGCAATGCATTTTTGGACCATACGAGAGTATATAATATAACTAAAAAATGTGGGCATACCTCACTAAATATATATATATATATATATAAATTAAAACAATAAGGTTAAAAAACCACCGCAGGGTCTCACTGGGAGCTACTGCCATCTAAAAAATGGCAGCGGCTCCCAGTAGGACCGCGGTAAATCCCATTCATGGCCACGTCTCACAACCGTGAGATGAGTGGTCACAGGACACGATGGAATCACAACGACAGACCAGCGAATTGATACCTCTCCTCCTTTTCTTTCTCCTTGGAAGTGATGTTATATTCGGACGGAGCCGAGAATTCGATCACGAATATAGTTCGTTCCTAGAAATCTTGAAGAACAATGTCAGGCCTCGAGTGTGCAACGGAGACTGCAGTCCGAAAATCATAGTTCCAGAAAATTTGGCACTTCTCATTTCAGGCGATTGACTCTATTTCTCTTGGAGCGTTCGGCAGGGCAGGGTCGCGGCTAACACCGTAAGAGCGACAAAGATGGTAATAAAGGACTCTTAGGGCTGCATTATGTCTGTAGATGTACGTTGTTCCTGCGTGGGTGGGACACCCCGATAGAATGTGTTCCAGGTACTCAGCGTGTGCATGACATGCTCTGCGCCTATCGCTCGGAACTTCTTGACATAAAATGAGGTCACGGTATGCTAAGGTGGAAAGGACACCGTCCTGGCATGCGAAAATAAAACCCTCTGTACCTGAATTAAGCCCTGATGATCTGAGAAAAGCAAAAGTTTGCTCCTTCGACAAGGACTGTTTTTCTACATGTCTGTGAAAATTTCCGTGCATTTTCTTGTGGAGTAGCTCTTGATGGAATTTTTGAACTTCTGCTTTCTTCACTTCGGCTTGCAGAAGTGAAGCATCTAGATGGAGTAATGCACTTTCCTCACTTCTGATGTTAAAATTCAGGCCAAGGGTCTCGGCCGCTTGCTCCGCGGCTTTGTAAAGGAACGCTCCTTTGCCAATCATCTCGTTGTTCCTGACCATTTTTAGGAGAGGATCTCTGCCATTGGCTACAATGTAAGCTGTACTCAGAACAATTCGGTTATGAAGACACTGGAGATTTAGAAGTCCGCGTCCGCGTTGACGGCGTGAAATGTATAATCGCGGAACTGACGAATTGATATGCAGGCTTTTATGCATATGCATGATCTTACGTGTGGTGACATCAAGGGCCCTAAGTTCGTTCTTCGTCCATTGAGCCACCCCAAACGAGAAGAGTAGAACCGGGACGGCAAGCATGTTAGTTGCAGATATCTTGTTCAACGCTGACAGATTGGAAGACCAAATCTGTAGGAGAAGATGCTTGTATCTGCTTCGGACAGACTCCTTCACTGATGTTACGTCCTGAATGCGGCTTTGAGGCACGCCCAGGTATGTATAGGTCTCTCCAGTGTTAAGATGTCTCATAACACCTATATCCACAAGCTCAGGGTCCCCGGGAACGCCAGCAATCTTTCCGTCCTTCAGATGAATTTTGGCACATTTATCCAATCCAAAGTCCATCCCAATCTCGCCTGTGTAATTCGCGATGATATTTATGGGCGTTTCAAGTTTGCGTCTACCAGAGGCATAGAGCCTCAGGTCATCCATATAAAATACATGAGTGACCTTATGCTCGCGCTGGTTAGTGTCGCCACAGAGGTATCCAGAAGAATTACGTAGTGCGAGAGATAGAGGCAGAAGTGTGATGCAAAAAAGCAAAGGGCTCAAGGTATAGCCCTGAAAGACGCCCCTCTGCAAGGTGACGTTGATTGTTGTCACACGATAATTTCCAGATGAGATAGAAAATCTAGTTTCCCAAAGAGGCATTAATCTCTCTATGCATCTCACTATGTATGGATGCATCTTCAAGCTTTCCAACAGACAGATGATAAGTCTATGAGAGGTTGAATCGAAAGCTTTCCGGTAGTCAATCCAGGCCATTGACAGGAC
>CAKNWT010306117.1:0-10975 GCA_932066315.1 Andricus coriarius | reverse complement strand
AGGAATAAAGCTTCAACTTGAACCGAATCAACCACGCTTATTTATCGTCAACCCACAAACAACAACAAAATCTGCTCTTTTCAGAGCACTATAAACGTAGTCTGATTTCATTAACTCCGGGTCACCCTCTGACTCACTTGCTCGAACCACTCTCTGCTAGGCGCCTTAAGTGGATAGTCCTCTTAGCGAGTTGTTCGAGTTGTGAGCTAAGAGCTAGATTACCCCAGCTGATATTGCTCTAGGCTTCCGCAAGGTAGACATTTTGGAAATTGGCTGGATGGTGTTGAACTCTCGGCAGAGGGAACTTCGACGTTGGATCAAGGCCCGTCAAGGAGGGACGCACCTTGAACCTCGCCACTTGGAGGCGGCGAGGAATGCTACCAGCCATCACCAGGAGGTGGTGAATGTTCACAGTGGTCCCCACCAGGATGTGGTGAACTCTCTCGTCAATAGTTCCCCGCAGGGGACAACCCGGCACCAGGGTCACCAGGAAGTGACCAGTAATAGCAGCGACCGTCAGGCACCAATCGCAAACGACGCCTCACCGATCTGTCGATTTGCTCCTCTACCGCCCGGAACGGAAAGTCCACAAAAGGCAAGAAAAATAAGACGGAAAATCCGAGCAAAATTCTCGAAAGCCCGGAAAACCTTGATACCCGTGCGTCCGGATCAAGACCGGAGTCTGGTGATCAATTTGAACATAGAACGTGGAATCGTCTTCTATCGGCCAGAAGCAATCCCGGATTATCACAATCCGTCAACCCGGAAGCCGCTCTCCGAGATCAAGATCCTCCGGGAGGACCCGGTAGAAGCCGAACGGAAGAAGGCGCGGGACAATTATCGCCGCCTTATACGTACGACCAAGTTAGGCATCCGCCGTCCGCAGACGATTGGAGCGTACCCAAACGAGGACTTTTACCAAGCACTGGACGGACGTCGACCGAGCGGGTTACTTCGTTCCCACCAAGCTCGGTCAACTCCCATGTAAAGAAATGGCTAAAAGTTAGGACATAGGCGCGCGGGTTGAGAGGCATTGCGGGGCACGATATTAGTTCTCTGGCCCATCGCAGATGGCGCAGACTTTCAACGCCAACGAGTTAAAGCGCGTGCGCGGCAAATTGTTTGTTGTGGCTTGGCTTGGCTTGCTGTCAAATGCTGTCTCCTGAAAAATTGCGATTTTGTTGGTTATGTCGTTCTGTACTGCAATCCTTCAAATAAAGGTAAAATGAAGTGAATCAGAAACGTAAAATGGGAAATAGAATGATAATTATATTTAATTTCCTATTTTCCATTTCTTATTTCCTTCATTTTGTCTTTATTTTTCTTTTTTTGTTGAAATATTTTAGTATTCAACACATGTAAGGAAGCGGCATATACATATATAAAGACCAACACATGCACGCGCCTTTAGTTCTTTGGCTGATCGCAGATGGCGCTACTTTTCGCCAATTCTTTACATGGGAGTTGACCGAGCCTGGTTCCCACTGTCCGGTCGTGAAATCGTTCATAATCCAACGATTCTTAGATCGCATACGAGGAAGAAGAAAATAGATGGAATCAGGGAATCCGTGGAAGAGATTCCTACAAGCTAAGGGAAAGAGAACCTTCTTACCCCCACCTACCAGTCAACAGGTTCCAACACAAGGTATGCTAAGGTTAGATGCGTGGTTAAGAAAAACGCAGGGCTATACACACCTCGAACCTCTCACCGCCGAATACGAGAGAAGCTTCAGAAACGAGGCACACAACAACGACGTTCACAACGTTGTGAAGAAGTAAAGGAAATAAATCAACGGCCCCTTTCGGAGCCACCACATGTTTAACGAGGATCACTTTCTGTTGTCATTCTAAACACAGTGAGAATGTATCAATAGATTATGTATATAGTGGATATAAGACAATGATATTTTTCACTGGTGTTACAAATTTGTCTATATAAAACAAATGAAACATATCAGTATTTTGTCCACTATATGGGTGATTGTCAAATTGCGGGAAAATTTTAGCACCTACAGTGGCTATCATACTACACGGAGAAAAATGGAATTCGAAAAATAGTGACTGAGTCCTATATTTCGAGCAAATCGGATCCAGGATGAATTTTGCTAGAAGAGTACTGTGCGCCCAGCGCTCTATCCAGAAGGAGAGTCCTGCCTACAGTGGTAGCCTGCGGTGGCAGCATACAGTTTAGGAATCAGTCCCGACTCAGTCGGGAAAGAGGCTCGAAATATTCATCCTGGATCCCGATTCCCAGATTACAGTTCTCAGTCCTGAATTTCTGAACACAATCCTGGATGTTTGCGATTCACTTTTAAATTTCCGGTCCTCAAAACTTGTTCCTAAATCCGCATTTTTCTCCGTGTATTATTTGGAATTAAATAATTCATTACGGAAATCGATCATATAACATCTAAAAATTTAAAATCCAAAAAGGGCAGTTTTGAATATAAGAAATAATGATGAAATTCTTACATGAAGTACGGAAAGTGGATTTGAGGTTGTGAGTTTGATGGAAGAGAGCAAGAGCTTTAAAAAAGTTCAAAAGCGAATACTGTAACGCATGCTATTTAGGAAAAACCAAATATTTAACTATTGTACATTATTATTTTTTTTAATTTCAAGAGAAGTTATACTTTTTAATGAAGCAGTTGAGACTGGCTACATATAAAATTTGAAACCTACAAGATTCATTAATTTGTCACAATTGTGAATAAAAATTACATAAAGTTTACAATGTATTATTAATAACAAATCTACCTACCAAAGCTGTAATATAATTTGTAACACATCTCTTTCTTTCTAATTAAGTTATTTAGATCAATTCTTGAGATCTGTTTATTTATAAATAGAGGTTAGGAAACAGAAAACAAACCGGCCCATCTGATCCACGCGCACGCGCATATAAGCAGTCGCACACTCCTTTATTGTACCGCACGGGAATGATGCGAGAAAATCTATGAAGCTTAGCCTTTTTTAATATTTATAAAAAAACTAAAGATTTTAATCACAAAAAGTCAGCTACTTATGACAGAAAACACCGCTGAGCAAGTAACGTAATGGTTTTTATAATTTTTGTTCACTCCGAAACAAGACCGAAACGGGTTTTTAACTCACGTACGATATTGATGTTTTTGTTGTCAAAATGCACTTTTCAGTTTTAATATCGGGTTTACGAAACAAAGAGTTAATATTTTAAGCTGAAGTTCATAGAATCTTGTATAAAACGATACGCTTAATATTTATTGTATTTCTTACTTAATTGTAACTACAATGTTTTACTAGATAAAAAGACGTACGGTAATGATTTCCGAAATGACGAAAATCGAGGGACAGACTTCAGTATTTTTACAATATTATTTATTTGACTTGAAAAATGTGCATAAATTAAATTTATGTTCATCTAAAGTTTACAAACTTGATACGTTAAGCGTTTTTCAAGTTACTGCCTAAAAAAAGGAGAAAACAGTTTATCCTTGTGCAAAGTGAGGTTGGGACACCGTACGGTAATGACGTTTCGGGTGTTCTTTTATTAAATGAAAGTAAATCGGAACGCAAATAAAAACAGAAATTATCATTTTGTAGAGGATGATCAAGATTGCCTCTTATTTGACAATTACCCATATACAAACTAAATATAAATTCTACAGGGTGTCATTCTTAACTTGAGACATCGAAATATCTTAAAATCATACGCATCCTACGAAAAAAATATTTGTAATAAAAAATTTTTATTTTCGAGGAGAAAAGCGACTTTGAACAAAATTTACCCCCCCCCCCCCCCCGGCTGCTGGCGGTTGTGGGGTGTCTTTTTTTTTCGTGAATTTGAAAAAATTTCTAAGTAAAACTTACGTATTTCATGAAGGAGAATCTAAGTCTGTGAAAAATATGGGGTTCCTATTTGAAATTACAAAGTTAACCCCCCCTGCCTTCTGGGGTGGTGGTGTGGGGTTAGTTTGTTTAAAATCGCATTTCCCCCTTGAAAATAAAAAGTTTTTATTTCGGATCTTTTTTCATAGGATGCGTATTTCTTGAGATATTTTGATGTGTCAAGTTAAAAAAAACACCCTGTATACCTGGGATTTAAAGAAATGTTATTTAATATTTGAAATATTACACTGCATTCTCATTTCAATGAGAAGGTATTGTCATTGACGTCTGTGAAGACGATAACTTTAGAAGTAATTATCAGATTTGATTGCCCTCTGGCATACTGGCTTAAGACCTATAAAGAAATAACGGGTATGTAAACCAGCCATTTTTAACTGGTGTTTCTGGTTTCATCCATAGAAGTGCTTTAGGAATTCAACTTTCCATCAAAACTGTGTGGGATACAAAAAAAAATGTTGAGAAGAAAAATGTTTTTTTTTTCAAAAATATCTAAAAACTCAACAACAACAAAATTTGATAAGGCGCATAGTTTTTTTTTTAATTGTACAGTGTAAAGAGTATAATCTTAAGTGTAGGTTTTCTGCACGGTGGGAAATAACTTGAAAAAAAATGTTCATAACGTGTATTAAGCACAACAGATCCTGGATAGTGTTAACTCTTTGTAAAAGATAAACTATGGAGGAAACTCTGCTCCATAACCTAACGAGTTATTTCTTATACCCGTAGTTCTGCTCGAAAATCTGACGTGCCTGCGGGTACGTTCCTAATGGAGTCATAAAACGCGCGTCGAGGATCCTTCATCGTAATCCACACTTGCGAAGCATTAACCCGAAACTATTTACATGATAAGTGGCGGAAATTACATTTACACCGACTATGTTTACCCGTCATTTGGAAACACGAATGAATAGGGTGTGCTAGTATTTGTAACAAGAAAGATTCAATCACGTAGGAACACGTATTCCAACTGATACATTGTCGAAAACTATAATTTAACATTATTATTACGACAAAGACGCCTTTTAATTTGGATAAAAATTTTAGAATTTTGTAGGTGAAAATCTTAGGGTGGTATGAACGAATTCATATTTTTAAAGGCAAAACTATGAAAGGTATAAGAAAAAAATTGACATATTTTTATTCAAGTTTATGATGTCCTATAGACGATTAAAAATTATACTTTATTCAGATGGTTCTTCTTAAAACAGTGTTATATTTTCGTGAAACAAATTGCTAATAAGTTAAATAGTTAAAAAATTAATCCGAATTAGATAAATATACAGAATAGAACATAAATAACATAGAATTGCAGGTAACACTTTAAACCATAGCTAGTCGTCCACCTATTTAGGACGAATAGCGAACATATTTAAAACACTGCGAATATTTTAAAGAACAAAATAAGCCATCAGTGATGAAGATTTTAATCAAAATAAGATTTTTACCTAAAGTAAAAGAAAATTTAACATAAATAATGTTAATGAACAGTTATATATTCAACTATCAAATATATTTAGCAATAAGGTTTTTTTTTGGATTTTAGCTGGGTCCAAAGAGGCCATAGCCAACCGAGGAAAATAGTTTGATACCAATTTTATGCTGAAAAAATCATGACGAATGGAAATTTCTTCTGTATAATAGATATACTAAACGATGGCGCAAATAATTTTTCATGCAAGTATTCCTACGGATAGAAGAATTGAAGTAACATTAGCCCTTAACGAGATGGAAGAGGGATAAGTTAGTCTTACGCGAAATTCCGTAACGGTAGACAGTTCGATAACTTCATTCTTCGTCTTATATTTTGAAAAAATTGAAATCTGTATCAAAATATGATAAACTAATAAAATTTATCTACTTTTCTCCATCTTCCTATTTTCACGCAACTTTTCTAATTTAGATTCGACAAAGTTTGCATATTAAGGAAGAAATTCACGGACAAAAATTGTAGGATCATGTAAGTTTTACATTTAGCCGCTAGAGCCTGAGAAATTTTTTCATAATTCTACTGTTGCGCTTCATTGTTATTATTTTTCATTGCACTCTAAATCTTCATGTTAAGTACCATTATGGCTATAAATCACGGTCTGGCTACTAAAACCCAAGTTATATGTGCGGGATGAGTCAACTTAGACACAACCCTTCTCTTTTCGTGTTTCCAAATTTTTCTCGTCTAGCATCTCGATCCTGTCGTGGACAAAAATGCGGGGTGGAATGCGAACCTGCTCTAGCGGCATACTTGGGATAATAATCACGCCACTGGTAAACACTCCTCTAGGCTGGGAGAACTGCATGACAATTATTTTGCGTGAAAGCGACACAAACAGAACGGAGAAAATCAGAAAATCAGTGTGTGTGATCATTGGACCTCGATGAAAGTCCCGCAGATTTTCATCGAATAGTGCTTTGTGCAGACTTTTCCGGACTGCATCAGGAAATAAATTGTAAAAAGGGTAAATAGTGAAACCCTCCATGCAGGCGTTTGGTGTAACTTTGCTTATTTGTTTGTGAAAATTTCCCGAAACAATCTGATGTAAATCACAGTAAATCCTGAGGTATCAAAAGTGATGCAACTCAATTCAATCTTGCATTTAACAGCATGATGATTCAATTTCGAGAAGCAAAAAAATCCAACTTCACGTTCCTAGTAACCGACAGTCGTGTTGTTGTTTTTGCAAAGATCTCACCAAATATAAACTCAATGACTAATTGTAACTGTCAACTAATTTTGATACTAAATCTGTAATACCCCAGGATTTTCAGTACTCATATTACTGAAAGAACCTATTAAAACTCACAGTTTCCAACAATACGTAACTTTTAAAATTGTTCTGAACCTTAATTAAGAACTTTCTTTAAAATCCTTCTTTCTTATAGTCTTTGCTAAATGCGTAAAAAATATGAGCAAGTATCTACATCCTTCTTACTAATTCATCCCCTTACCATAAAAATTGCCGCTTCAGCAGGACAATGCTTCGGGAAATTCAATTTAATCTCTTGAGGAACTCTCCAGTGTTCGAGACACAGGCTCTGAAAGACCTGTTGGAGTAAATAGAAACGGGGTGGGTGTGCGAAGAGGAATCCTGCCAAATGAGAATGTGCAAAAGGAAAGTGGAGGAGGATTTCAAGGGGGGCTTGGATTTAAATGGTTGATTTCGTTTCAAAGGGTCACAGATGCAGAGGGGTTGTTCACAATGAAATACTATGCGCGGGCGCGTGTGGATGGCGCAAACTCTTCGACCAATATCCCCATCAGTTCCAAGTCAGATGTTATATCTGAAAGTAGTTCACCGCAAGGGGTGATATCAACGTGTTAACTTATGTCAAACGTGTTAGAGTTAATTAACAAATTTTGTAAAAAGAAAGTGAATTGTGTGTCTTTATCTGCACGCAATGAAGAAGACAAACAGCGGGAATGGATAACATGAAAAGGCCAATCAATTGGATTATTTATTTCTTCCTTTTCGTTGGAGGTAATTATTTTCAATAATTTTAATGCGTTTTCATTCTTTCACTAGGATTATTAATTTTTATTTGTAGCAAACTAAATCTACATAAATTATTAAACATTGTATTCGCCATATCAAATATTTATATCACATGACATTTATAAATTATATTTATCTGTAACTTGATAATAATAAATTCCAGTTGTGAAATTTTGTTGGGAACTAAGGTGTGAAAAATTCAGAATACTGGTAGGGCATCGACTGTTGAAATATGCATTAGAAGGGTTTTTTCAATATGCACCTGCTGCAGCGAAAGCTACTTCTACATTTTCACTTCCTCCTTCATCCCCTTTTTCCACCGATTCGAAAGCGGTCAACGTCCTCTATCAGTAATGGTTCCATTTCGCCAAGGGAATTTCCGGAAGCATCCGAGCTTCATCCTCCCACGTGTACCGTTATCGTTAACAAACGATTCCCTACTGATTTTATCACATTCCGTTTATTCTCATCTAGCAAGACGCATACTAGCACCCACAATCTACCCATGAAGTTTAATGCGCTCTGAAAGAAGAGTTACCGTAATGAACTGCAATTCATGAGGCAAATAAACATAAATAACGCAATGAAAAAAGAGACTTATCACCTCGACCATACGAAGACGAGTTAAATTTTTAAGGTGAAAAGTTTCTTTAATTTCAGTTGAATTAATCTTTAATCAAATTTAATTCCTATGAACTCACTTGTAACTTTACAATAGAAATATTTTCAATTGAGTTTAGCTTAAATAATTAAATTTAATACCTTTGAATTTACTTAAATCTCTCTTCCAATTGACTGGAATATCCTTGAATTCAATTCAATACCATTAGATTTACGTAAATTCTTTTAAATTTTCTTTTGTTTTGTGAAAAGTGAAATGAACATCGATATTTTGTAAAAAGAAATACATATTTGCAAGATAAAAGAACACATCACAAACGTCTAATTTTAATATAATGAGTCTCGTTACCATTCCCTCGTAAGCGGAAATAAATTCACGTTTCAGTGATTTCTTTATTCATTGCTCATAAATTATTCCTTGGTTCTGATTTTGTCCCTGGTGGCTGAGAAAATAAGAGGGAAGTTCAACTCAATTACAGGGTTAGGGTGTGATGTTAATAACTGGGACACCTTTTGAAAGTTGTCAGAAAGAAAGAAAAGATAAAAAGTGGAGGAGAAACTTAATCACAATCAAAAGAAAAACAAAAAAAGTAGAGTGCTGTTAACAAATGTAATTAGGAACCTTCTCTACGTTATTACAATTTATACATCTACTCTAGAATTAAAAATGAAAAAGAAAAAGATTACTTTTAACTTGAAAGTTTAAAAAAAAGTCAGGTTTTAGTCAAGAGAGAGATCTACTTAATTTATTTCTGGCAGATATTGGTCCCGTCATATACAAACGTATACACGTATTCGTGAAAGAGGATTTTCTCAGCCGCTCCAAAGGATTTCACAAAGCTGGACGAAAGAGACTTACCCTATCCAATATCCACTATAATTTTGCCCTCCAATGTTCTTTTACCTTGTTTTCATTCATCTTCTATTCAGGAAAAGGAGCTTTACGTCCGAAATACAGCTCCTCAAAGCAAAAGGTTTTGTGAGATATAGTTATTTTCTAAAGATTGACGGGTTACTAAAAGGATAAAATGCTTAGCAGGTCAAATGTGCATAATTAAACGAGAAAAGTTATTGCTCCTTACCTTTTGAGAGTTAAATCTGAAATAATTTTCTGTTGTTAATTGAAATTTCGAAAAGAACGAAAAGTCTCTCTCTGTAGGACACAATCACTGAAGATGTAAGATGTTCTGATCTGGAATTTGAAAAAGTCTTACTTCTGACTTGAGCTTGGCAACAAAAAAGAAACTTCCGTTTGTCTCTTTATATCGAACGTGTTCCTTTATGGCATAGAACTGTCGGGCAGCAACATGAAATAAAGAAAAAGAAAATTGTAGTAGCCCAATACAGAATTCATATTAATGTGAAGAAATGGCAGCATCTTGATATTAGAGATCATATCATACCTCAAGCAGTACACTTTTTCCTGAACTGAAAAAATAAATAAATAAAAATGCAAGTATGGAACACTAGTTATATACTATGAATGTATTATTTCAGTATTTTCTTCATACATCTATATAAATCTTCCATATGGTCCAGATTTAAAGCATATTCAGTTTCTCTCACTTTTTCATATTTAACGAAACTGCAGTTTATAATGTACTTTTTATAATTGTAGTTTTATTTTTATTGCTAATTAGGATAATACTAGCAACACAAACCTCAGGCTGTCTCAGCCATGGATTCCATTATTTATATAAACAAGACAATATGGAAATAAATGCTAAATATTTTAATTATCAATCGTTTTTATAATACAATCTATTTTTTCATTATGCCACTATTGAAATTCGCATGTTCCACCCTAATGCTGCTTTAAAAGAAAACTGATTTAAAACCTATTTTTGGAAAGGGTTTCATTTTTTTAACTAACAAAAAGGGAAAAAAATAATTACTAAAAATGCAAAGCCCCTCTATTTTTACTCAAGCTGTTTTATATTATGAAAATATAATTTTAGAATGAGATTATCAGAATCGGTTAATACACTTCTTGAGAATTCTCAATATAAACATTTACGGCACTGACTATTTTTACGGAATTTACCTTCAAATCAATCGGTCAAGTATAGCGCTAGGACTAAAGTCGGGGCCAAATGTCGAGGTCCTTCACTTCTTTTAATTACAATTCGCACGAGAAAGCTCTCTGAATTGTCCAATAAAAATCATCTGAAAGCTCAAGTTCTTCCCAGAAAACAGGGTTTTTGGTCTCCCTTTTCAAGTGGCTACTTTTACCTGTTCCCAGAAAGAGGGCGACGTAAGGAAAAATTAGAAAAAATTCAGATATATTCTTTGAAAATTCTGAACTATTTAATAATTTACTTTTTACGGGGATTTATTTACAAAAAATTTATCTTAAGAACAAATGTAGATATGAAGCCGTTTAATGGCTCCAAATGTGCGGGTTTGTGATAGGAGTGCAGTGCAATAATTGAGTTTATGATCAAATCACTTTTACGCAAGAAATATCATTTTGAATATTTCTGACTTTAGTTAATGCTGGCGCGTGATCCGGTACATTAGGACAAGTAGTAGAAAAAAGTACCCTTTCAATGAGAGTAGTAATTCCAGAAGCAAGTAGACTCCGTTACTATTGTCATCGAAAGGGTATTTTTTTCTGCCACTTGTCCCGATGTGCTGGTTACACGCCCACTCTGATTTAAGTCAGAAATATTCAAAATGATATTTCTCGCGTACGAATGATTTTATCATAAATTTAATTATTGCACTGCACTCGCATTACAAAACTGCACATTTGGAGCTATTATACGGCTACCTATCTTCATTCATTCTTAAGTTAATTTTCTTGTAAAAAAAACGTAAAAAGTAAATTATTAAATGTTTCAGAATTTAAAAAAATGTATCGCAATTTTTTCAGATCCTTCCTAACGTCGCTCTCTTTGTGAGAACAGAAAAATTGGAAACTTAATATAGGAGGCCGAAAACCACTTTTTGGGATGTTTTGCCCTCTAACAATTGAC